>JAQZBX010069045.1:0-15640 GCA_029593785.1 Cabassous unicinctus | reverse complement strand
GCTTTTTTTTTTTTTTTTTTAAGATTTATTTATTTACTTTATCCATTTTAAACCCCCCTTCCCCATTTGCTGTTTTTTGTGTGTGTGTGTCCATTCGCTGGACTATTCTCTGTGTCTGTTTCCTGCCATCTCTTCTCATCTTTCTCCTCCAGTCTTCAGCAGGATTCGATCCTGGAGACCTCCAATGTAGGAGAGACGTGTTCTGCCACCTGCGTCACCTCGATTCCTGGTTTTTGGAGCATCTCGTCTTGACTCTCCCCTGCGTCTCTCTCCTTTTACGTCATCATCTTGCTGCATGGCTCCCGGGGCCTGGCGGCTTACTGGCACACAGAGCCTGGCAGCCCATGCGCCTTCTATATATATGTTTTTATTTTACCGGGAGGTCCCGGGGATCAAACCCAGGTCCCTCCATATGGCAGACGGACGCCCAACCATTTGAGCCACATCCGCCCCCCCTGGTGAAGATTGGAGGAGGAGGATGAGAAGAGATGAAACAGACAGAGAGAACTGCCCAGCGAATGGACACAAAACAGCAAATGGGGAAGGGGGTGTTTAAAATGGATCAAGTAAATAAATCTTTTTTTAAAAAAAAAATTGCATAAATAATAGGACTGTTTTTCTTTGAAATTGAACCAATGTATGTTAATGTTACAAGATGTTTATTTCTGAACTCTCAGTTTGATTTTTGCATCCATTAGTATGTCTGCCTCGTGCCAGTTCCATACTGTTTTGATTACTGTAGCTTTGTAATCAGTTGTGAAATTGGGAAGTGTGAGTCTTCCAATTCTCTTCCTTTTTTAAAAAGATTGTTTTAGCTATTAAAAAAAAAAATTACAGTTCTGCTATAATGCAGCATATCCATTCTTAAAAATTACTGTGTCATGCAAAATTGTGCAATAAGAACCATAGTATGGGTGTTAGTGTTATGATCACTACAAACAAAAACTTCATTGATGACAAATAAAGATAGGAATAAAAAAATAAAAAGATATTTCTAAAACAAAGGAACCTAATAAAACAGTAGCATGGTTGTACAGATGTTAAGTGGTTAAGAAATATATAAATGCCACAATCAGTATGGTACTTTACCTTGAAAAAGACCTGGGATTTGCAAGTGTAATTGGATATTGGAAACTTGTGAGTGGGTAGAAGGAAGGTAGTCTGAAGTTGGATGGGAAATCATAACCCCGTATGTGGATAAGCATGATACATCACACGCTCAGTGATCTGACAAAGCTGGTACATGTTGGAGATGTGTGTGTGTGCATTTTGTGGATTCCTGCATGGCTCGTTTCATCTGGGTATGGTTTTCTGCATTTTTTTAGTGGGTGTCTCATGCATAAGCAAATGTGAAATTCATGTTATGCTAAAATTTTCCCTAATACACCCATTGCATTAGAACAAAATGAGTTAAAGCAAAACTGACTGTTAAAAACCCCATGAATAGTATATACTAGGTAATACTCAGTGCCAGGCACACACACACACACACACACACACACTGCCCCCAGCCTCTACTGGAAAACTCTCAACAGCCCCATGTGTTAGGTATAATCATCAGCCACATTTTGCGGATGAGCAAACTGGCTCAGAAGGTAAAACTTACCCCAGGTTACAAGCCTAGTACATGGCAACTCTTAATCTCTATACATTATTTCTTCATGAACAGATTAAAAGAGAAATAACCAAGTAGAAGGAATAATTGCAAACATACAAAAAAGCAAATATCCATCATGTGTGGAAGCTTTTAAAATCAGTAAAAAGAGACAGGTAGCCCAATAGAAAAATGAACAAAGGTCAAGACCCGGCAATTTATAAAAGAAGAACTACAAATGGCCAATAAAATTGGGGGGAAAAAAAAGACTTTCCTCCTCATTAGTACTCAGTCATGCACATCAGTACAGTTAGGTGTCGTTTTTCCACCTCAGAATGAGAGAAATAGTGTTGGCTATCTGTGGGGAAGCACTGGTAGAAGCATAAATTGTTACAATCTTTCCAAAGCACACATGCCTATCATTTGACCCAACCGTTAAAGTTCTAAGGAGTTCACCTAAGAAAATAATCAGATAAGTGGGAAAGAGTTTTGTGCAAGACTTTTGCAAGAGTTAATAATGCTGAAAAATTGAAAGCAACAATCTGTCATCACTAAGTGGTGAAACAAGGTGTAGTGCATCGATACTGTAAAATTCAATACTGTGGGGCTTTTAAAAAGGATGACATTATAGCCATAAAGATTGACACTAGATACTCTCTGTGTTTTATTAGATGAAGGGGTGGGGTATAAAGCAGCATGTTCAGTGTGTTCCTGTTTTTGTAAAGCCATTTGCATACACACACATGCTTGCGTGTGCAGGCAAACCTTGTATGGGGAAAAGCCTGAAAGGACATGCTGAAAACTTGACGGGGTGTCTCACGGTGGCTTGGACGATTTTTATTGTTTGTTCTTTTCATTTAACTTCTGAAATGTTCTGTGCTCATGTGACTATGTTGCTTTTATGAGTTTTTAAAAGGAAACTTATCTTAAAACATTGTCTAACAGAAGGTGTGTAATAAATACAAAGTGTGGGAATAAATTGACCTTGTGAAATGGTTCTCCCAGCACCTAACAGGACTAGATAACAGATACCCACTAAAGAGTTATTGACTTACTGTACAATTTTGAAGCAAGGTTACCCCATTTTGATGTTCAGATTCTATATTCCTGACCAGAATTAATCTGACGATAATTGGAATTGCCTTGCTCTCAGGTAGGGGCTGACGGGCTAAGCTGGGCAAATGATGTATGTTGCCTCCAGGGCATGAGCACCATAAAATGCATGTGAGCTTGGGATCTCTTCAGAGGACTTGGGGCTGGTTGCAGTGCACAGGAGACAACCAGAGTCTCTGATTTGTATAGTTTCTTGGGACCCAGCCCACTTTATTAAGCAACTTAACCTCAGTTTAAGAAGCAGCTGAAAACGGGAATGTGGCTGGGGAGGGGGATGGTGCCAGGAGCACCCCTGCGAGTTGAGCTTGGGTAGGCAGGCTTGGGGGTGGCCAACCCAACTCCTAGGGGCCTGTCTCTGGCCCTTGGCTCTGTGGGCCACAGCTCATGTGCTGGAACTGAAGCTTCATTTTCAAAGCTCCACTAAACCTGTGCCTTCTCTCCTTTCTGGGTTTCCTGGCTCTTTGCAGAAATGAGAGCCTGTGTAAGTACAGAACCCAAATGATCAGAGTAGGGAAAAGCTAGGAGAGAGTCATCAGCAGGCTCTCAGGGGCTGTAGCTGGGAGTAATAGAGCAAAACCGCGCCTGGGGCGGGTCTCCTGCTCAGTTCTCCAAGCCTGGTTCTGTTTGGCAGGGCCTCCCCTTCTCTTCACTGCAGACCAGATGGGATCCCCGAGAGGCCCTGTGCTCCGCTGGAGCAATGACTCCAGGAGCCTCTTCTTGTTGCTTCTTCCTTCAAATGCTGGGTCTTAACGGCCCCTGGGCCTAGCCCCAGTCTGCCTGGCTGTCTGCAGGTAGCCACACTGGAGCTTTTTTTTGAAGGGGTTGAAAAGGATCTTTCTCTCTCTCTTAAATTGAAGCAGTCTCCTTCCATCTGCCTACACACTCTTAACCTGCTTTGTGAAGTACACTTTGTGACCTCTGCAGGCCATTTTATGCCCAGCCCATGTCCTCCCCACAAATTGTTTTCAAGAGCACTCAACAAGAGAGTCAAGAGAGCCAAGTACCATGTAGTGGGCGCTCTAGAAGGACCACTAGTGGGAACCTTCATGAGGGTCTGCCTGGACCAAGTACTTTGCATAAATTATCTTTGCATAAATTACCTTGTGAAATGGTTCTCCCAGCACCTAACAGGACTAGGTAACAAATACCCAATGCTCACAGCCGAGAGGCCCAGTGAATCTTCTCAAGGCAGCCTTAAGAAGCAGAAATACGAGGCGAGCCCCATCCACACAGCTGCTTAGATGGGCCTCCTGCGACCCACACCCAGGCCCCCTCTAGCACCAGAGTATGTGCCAACACCTGTGCCAGGCCCCCAGGTCACCCTTGCTCTTGGCCTTCTGCCCTCCTTGACTTTCCATGGATTAAAAAAATTGAATCAGCCAGTGAGTGATGTTCTTTTGGCTCAAAAAGCAGGTCTCTGTTGATATCCGAGAGATTTGGGATTTTAAGGGGATTCTGGAAGATTTGACAAATTATTAGGTTTCTCTTAATCATTTTCTTAAAGCTTTTTACAATCTTGCATTGTAACTGGAATGTGTTGGCACTGAACTGGGTTTTGTTTAAATTTTGTGCCGAGTTTGAGCACATTTCTTAGTTTAATCATATACAGGGAATTGGAATTGGTTGGTACAAGTTGCAGTATCTGGCAGTGTGCCCATTCCTCCCTCCCACACACAACAGGCTGGGTAAGGACAGAGCAGAGTATCAAGGTGTTGGAAAATAGTACCACTTTGTAGTCATTTACTCTTGTGAGGTGCTGCTTTGCCCAGCAGGTTGAACTGACTGAAAATATAGGGAGCTGAAATGCTAAGCTCTAGTTATCCCGTATGGAGGTCACAGTAGAAACCCCAGCAGCTTTCTGCTTGCCCAACATACACTCTTCAGACTCCAGGCCTCTCTCACACACACAGCATTGGAGACGGGGGCAAGGGGCACTTAGTGCAGGAGGTTTGGGGGGGTGAATGGAGGTGGTGCTCTTTTCTTTTTCATGGTGCCAAAATTGAAGCATCCTGTGCCTCGAGGGTTTGAAGAAGAGTGCATCGTAGTTCAGAAACACTCACTAGCTTCTTGGGAATGTATTGGAAAGGAAAGGGAAAAGAGCAGTCTAGAGAGCTGTGGATTTGAAAGTACCTGGGACAAAGCTGAGGCCCTCATGGGGACAGCCCTGTGCGAGGAAGGAGGCATGAGAGAGGAGTAGTTTGTAGTGGAGGAAGTGGGTTTGGGTAAGCCCTCGAGAGGACGGGACAGGGGAAGAGGTACTCACAGGCCCTGGGAGCAGGATTGAGGCTGTTTGGGGCCCTGGGTACCCAGAGCATGACCAAGAAGTAGAGGCGTGGTCTCCAGGTAGCTGCATCCCCACAGCCCCACACACTCCTTGCTCTCAGGGAAGGGCACAGCCAGAGGAGGGCCAGAGTGAGCCACTGAGGCACAAGTCCGGGGCAGGCCTGGTTGCTCTGCACTGACCTTGTGGCAACACAGTGGGGTGCAATATAAGAACACGACGGTGGGAGGCAAAGAACTGTCCTAATCCTGGCTATGCCTGAGAAGCTTTGTGACCTTGGCCAAGTTATTCTCTGTTCTGGACTTCACATATGATCTTTCTATCCTTACCACCCCTAAGGATCCCTGACTCAGGAGCCAGCAACTTCACTGTCCCTAACAGCAGTGACGGTGCCCAGGGCTGTGCCCACAGACCTTACTGCATCTTGGAGAGAGGCCCAGAGCCTTCCTGTGGGGGTGAAAGACTGTCTGGGATTAGGGAGAGTTAGGGTCTGGCACAGCTTTGCAGCCAGACCCACATGGCTCCTGCTCTGCCGTGGGGGGCAATGCTGAGAGTGGAGGTGGCCTCTGTGTCCCCAGCTGTAAGATGGAGCCAGTATTACCCTCCACAAAACAACACCCACCCAGTACAGAGGTAGTGCCTCAGGTGACTGGTAACAGTCAATCAGGAAAGTGTACAGAAAGGGCCTGGCATGGGAGTGGGGAGAGGAAAGAACCTCTAAGCAGGTGAAATCTTGTCCTGTTGTCCCAGGGGCCTTGCTTGTCCATCTCTTGGCCCAGGTGACCCCCACTGAGGGGGCTGTGAGGGTTTTCTGACCTATTTCTGGCATGGTCTTAGGCAAGCCATTGGGTTTTTATGCCTTGGTTTCTTGAGCAAATTTGAAAGGTGGTAGACATTTTGGATGGCAATAAAATCCCTTTTTTTTTTCATTTGTTCACAGAGATGCTGCAGTTTGTCAGCAATCAAGTGGGAGAGTTCTCTGACTTGTTTTCAGAGCAGATGTGTAGCTCCTTTTCTGGCAGCAGTGGCAACAGCAATGGTGGGGGCAGCAGTGGCGGAGCCGTGGACCCCTCAGTGCAGCGGTCGTTCAGCCAGGTCCCGTTACCTGCCTTCTCTTCCTCGGCCTCCTCCCCCCAGGCTCGGGCCCTACAGGTCAAAGTCCCCCCCACCACAGTCCCCACCCCACCCAGGACAACTCCTGTTCTTCAGCCTCGTCCCCAACCCCAGCCTCAACCGCAAGCTCAGCTGCAGCAGCAGACAGTCATGATTACCCCAACGTTCAGCACCGCTCCCCAGACGAGGATCATCCAGCAGCCTCTGATATACCAGAACACGGCTACCAGCTTTCAAGGTGACTCAGAAGTCAGACGGGGTGGTTGGTGGTGGGTTGGGTGAGAGGTTTAGGTGCCACTTGGCAGACCCAAGGTAGACTGAAAATGGCTCGCCCTATTTGAGTATGGTGTCAACATGCTTCTGTCTGAATGAGCTGATAACTAGCAATAAGAGTAGTGGTGCAGGAACATTTCACATTCTGCCTCTTGAAATACCATAATACTGATCGTGCTTGCTACATGGTTAACGAAGCCAACAAGCAGAGTAGATGCAAGGCCACCCTGATGACTGGAGGTGAAGGCTTGAATAAAATGAGGCTTGAAACTTGCCCATCTTTTTGCTGAGGCAGCAGCCAGCTCTCAGCACCCATCAGTTGTGAGCCATTCATTGAACGGACATCTCCTGCACGTCCACTACAGAGATGGGTACGACTTTTAACAGGTGCAGTGTCTCTGAGTAGCAGGCCTCACAGTGGGTCCTCAAGATGTGGGGAGGGAGTGAATTACTGAAGGTGGCCTGTCCTCTGTGTCGTGCTGCCTTTCCAGTGCCTTTCCAGCAGATTTCCTTCTGGCCCTGTGGAGAACCAGGGCCAAGAGTCTGATACTCAGAGTTCTTCAGTAGGGTTTGAGAGTATCCAGGCAAAAAGCTGAGGCAGTCGTCCCAAAGTACACATTCTCCCCAGAAAGGATGCAGGACGTGAAGCCCCAGGGAGCCGCCGACTCTGCACATCTGTTTACTCCCTTGCTGGGTCAGTCATCTGCTGACTGGCTTCCCTCACCTCCACCCCAGCACCCAGAGTGATAAAATAATCTGCTCTCGCTTCCTCAGAAGTCAATGCAGCCCTTATGGGATGTTCTTGTTTTCTAGAGCAGCTTGTAAATGGCTGTGCACGTCCTCTCCAGCAGCAGTAGGGCATTGGGGTCATGAGGAGACACACTATCCTTGGGTTGTTCCTGCAGCGACAGGGATAGAATGCATTCCCAGTCCATGCAGTTTTTTTCTCCTCTTCTCCTAAGTCCTTCAGCCTCAAGTCCAAAGCCTGGTGACGTCCTCCCAGGTGCAGCCAGTCACCCTCCAGCAGCAGGTACAGACGGTGCAGGCCCAGAGGGTACTAACGCAGGCGGCTGGTGGCACTCTGCAGACCCTCGCACCAGCCACCGTGCAGGCAGTCGCCGCGCCCCAGGTGCAACAGGTTCCGGTACGTGGCTGGTGAGGATTCTGGGAAGCGCTGGTTGGGGCTGTCTGCTGGTGCTGGGTTGAAGATGCGGTCTATATACGAAAGACCAGCTAGGGTGTGCAGGTAGCGATTTGTGGGGCTGGTATGGGCATCCAGGCCCTGGGATGCCCAGGTGAGCTGGGTATAAGAGACCTGGCTGAGATCCCATCTTTGGATGTACACAGCACTCCAGACATGCGGGCAGTGCGGGAATGTGATCTGATTTATACCGAGAAAAGAGAAAGATGTCTTGTATGACATAACTCACATATAATGCATCAAGAATAAAACTGGAATAAAATGATACCGAAAGATACCATGATATCTTTCAGATGATTTTTTTTATAATCTTCTGTGGTTTCCGTATTTTCTGCAGTACATGGCCCCTACTACTGAGAGCATGTATTACTTTTATAGTGAGAAAACAAGTTATTAAGTTATGTATCACAGAAGACTGTATCTTCTTATTAAACAAAGTAATTCATCTTTCTAAAATAAATAAATAAATCAGGGCTAGCATTTTTGCATCTCAGCCACATTCCTGGCTTGTCTGAGTGTGTCTGTTCAAAATCAGACCTCTCTCCCGCCCTGCACCCAACCCATTCCTGCTCAGCCCTTCATGGTCACTGGCACTGCTCCCCTTGAAGTCTTCCAGCCTTAAATCCCAGAACTCTCTTCAGCTCTCCCTCTTTCTGCCCCTCACCCCAGCATTCAAGTTGTGCAAAATAGCTGGCTCTTAAAAATGGGCTTCTGTGGGATCACCTGTTGTTTTTCATTTCTCCGTTTAATGAAAATTATTTTTTCCTCATTCTTTCTTGGAGAATCTATGCAGTAAGAAACAAATGCAAAATAGGAAAATCATGCTACCTTCTGTTTCCTTTTCTTCCTTCCCATCCAGGTCCTGGTACAGCCTCAGATCATCAAGACAGATTCCCTTGTTCTGACCACACTGAAGACAGATGGCAGCCCCGTCATGGCTGCGGTCCAGAACCCGGCCCTCACTGCGCTCACCACCCCCATCCAGACAGCCGCCCTGCAAGTACCAGTAAGCCCTGGCTTCTCCCTGCCCCCTCTCCTCTTCTCGGAGAGGCCTCAGAGATGGTAACAGGATCTCAGTGGGCCCAGTAGGTGTTGTCAGTTCAAAAGAATGTGTCATCCAAATTGCAAGTGTTACCCTCTTGTAGATAGTTTATTTTTCCTTGAATTTACCATCAATGTGTGGCGTGTGGGAGTTCTGGGGTCTACCGGGGGAGGGGAGAACGGCAGAGGAGCCCCAGTTCTGGGCAGCAGCTTCGTGCAGGACTTCCTGCCTCTTAGGCCCTGCTGTAGAGGGGCTCTCTGGGAGGCCCACAGGAGGCCCATATCCTTCAGCTGTGGGGTCTTTACCACTCTCAGCACCTGTGGCAAGAAAGTCTGATAGAGTAAAAGGAAATTAAGATTCAAAAGCACCAGCTTTATTCATAAAAGCCCAAAACTGGAAGCAACCCAAATATTTATCAACAGGAGAACAAACAAAAATTATGATATACTCATTCAGTAAAAATATACGCATCAATAAGAAATAGTTACAGCAACATGGATGAACCTCAAAAATAGTATGTTGAACAAAAGAATCCTTTCACAGGAGTTCATGCTAATGATTCCATTCCTTTGAAGTTCAAGAAGAAGCAAAATGAAGCTGTGACAATAGAGGACAGAGCGGTGATTACAGGGGTGGGGCAAGGGGCATGAGGGAACTTTCTGAGGGAATAGAAATGTTGGAGATCTTGGTCTGGGTGGTTACACAGGTATATCCATAAGTAAAAATTCATCAAGTTGTATGCTTAAGATTTGTGTATTTTTATTATGTACAAATTATTTCTTGATAATGGTGGTGTTGAACAACCTTTTGTTTATTGGTCATTGGCTATTGATGTCATTTATTAAAGAAAACTTAAATTTGTGAAAGAAGAAAAAAAGAAACAAAAAGAGGGGAAAGCAGAGTTGAGGGAAAATTTTTTCTTAAATTTATTAAATAAAACTGCCCTGATTGAGAATGTCATTTTTACTCTTGAGCATTTTGATGGCCAAGTTGTAAAAAGAAATATGGTGTGCTGCATATGGGCCAAGGGTGTGAAGAGTTTGCCAGCAAAGTGGAAACCGTAGGCCTTGGTTCCGGCACCCCTGAGGCAAAGGAAACCTCTTGGGAGGTAATTTTTTGACAGCAATTCTGAAAGGGAGGCAGTGGCTGAGGGTGAGGCACCCAGGCAAGCAGCCTGCCTGGCAATGCCAATGACCAAGGTGAGCAGGTCTGAGTTGTAAGGGGGGAAGGTGTAATCCTGCTCCTGTGCCTGTGCCTGTTCTAGACCCTGGTGGGCAGCAATGGGACCATTCTGACTACAATGCCTGTGATGATGGGACAGGAGAAAGTGCCCATTAAGCAGGTACCTGGGGGTGTCAAGCAGCTCGAGCCCCCCAAAGAAGGTGAAAGGCGGACAACACACAACATCATTGAGAAGCGATATCGCTCGTCCATCAACGACAAAATCATCGAGTTGAAGGACCTGGTCATGGGGACAGATGCCAAAGTAGGTGCCAAGCAAAGTGGTACTCTGTGCCCCACCATCTCCTCTCTACCTATCTTTACCAAGGGGGCCTGGGGAAGGCAGTACACAGTTCCAGGCCCAAGTTGAGTGAATGCAAGATTGGTAGAGAGGTGCTTTCTTACTCAAGCATCTCGGTGCTTGTCAAGATGATAAAGTACCAACCAACAGGAGGATTGGTAAGGCTGTGGCCTGCCTGCATCTTTGACTGCTCTGCAGTGATCATGGACCCCAGGATCACAGGCAGAGAGAGGTGCCCCCTCAGCAGGGCCAGGTGCAGGATAGGTGTGCCTTGGAGTCAGCTGATGGCATTGCTGGCATAGTTTTACCTTTTAGGGAAGGGAGATCAAAAATGGAGATTGGGGGGGAGCAGATGTGACTTAAGTGGTTGAGTGCCTGCTTCCCATCTACAAGGACCTGGGTTCAATCCCTGGTACCTCCTAAAAACAAAACAAGCAAGCAAACAAACAAACAAAAAACAGCTCTCGTTGGGGAGCGGATATAGCTCAGTGGTTGAGCGCCTGCTTCCCATGTACAAGGTCCTGGGTTCAATCCCTGGTACCTCCTAAAAAAAAAAATGGAGATTGGCTCTTTGATCAACAGCAAATAGACCAAATTGGCTTTCCATATACTTTGGTGTTTCAATAAATGTCTCTCCTGGCAACTAAGAGATTTTTACCTGCTTTCTGTTTACCTTCATCTTATTTTGAAAGAAAATTGTCTTGTTTTCCTTGTAGCCTACAAACTAGGTACTAATTACCTTTAATTGAGATAACCATCCAAGAATGCTCTGGTTTTTGACATTTGTTTGCTTTAAGTTTGTTTTGGAAATAATAGTTAATATGTATTTATTGACCAGCCCTGTGTGCCAGGCTTGGGGCTCAGCTCTACATGTATCTCTTTATCCCTCCCTGCAAGCCTGTGGTTCACACGCTCTCGTTAAGGAGGAGGGAGGTGAGTTCCAGAGATACCAAGTCACTGGTCCTGGGTAGCCCGGCTAATCAGTGGTTGAGCCAGAATCCAAACCCAGCATCTCCCCCCTGGAGCTAGGCTCTCAGCCCCATAATCCTATGACTTGGTTGAGGGATGGACAGCTGCCCTGGCCTCACTGTGATTTTCACCTGTCTTCCTTCCCAGATGCACAAGTCTGGCGTTCTGAGGAAAGCCATTGATTACATCAAATATTTGCAGCAGGTCAATCATAAGCTGCGCCAGGAGAACATGGTGCTGAAGCTGGCAAATCAGAAAAACAGTGAGTGTGCTCATTGAGAAAGGGGTTGTCAGAGCCTTGGGTTATGGACAAAGCCCTGTGCTGGGCACTGTAGGGGGCCCACAAGTGTGTGCGAGGCCTGCAAGGCTGAAGCAGGGGCAGGGGCCCCAGGACGGCGCGGCCCAGGTAGGACTCTGTAAAAGCAGATCTTTACCCAGTGGGTGTGCCTTTGCAGAACTCCTGAAGGGCATCGATCTAGGCAGCCTGGTGGACAGTGATGTGGACCTGAAGATTGATGACTTTAATCAGAATGTCCTCCTGATGTCACCCCCGGCCTCTGACTCAGGGTCCCAGGCTGGCTTCTCCCCCTACTCCATCGACTCTGAACCAGGAAGCCCTCTGCTGGATGACGCAAAGGTATGGGCGTTTAAAATTCCCCAACCTCTGGAACCTCTCCCATCTCCCCTAAGAAAACCGTGGGAAAGCCACAGATGGGGCCAGGCCACATGTTCAGAAGACCTGCTGGAGAGGAACAGGAGTTCTGTGAAATTAGCCAGGTCCTGGGAATAAAGGAAGAAAACTGGCTGGGGATGGCGGGGTAGGGAGGGAGACAGTCCCTCAGGTTTAACTGGTTCTTGCTGAAAGGGCCCATCAGAGAGGAATAAGTGCCACCTCCAGAATGGGAACACGCAGCAGTTGTGGGCACAGGGAGTTCCTGGAGACGCCTCATTACTTCCTTCTGCCTATAATGGGCCTGGCAAGACCACTTCGTGCGGTTCGATTGGTTTGTTGAGGACTAGTCAGCCTCTGGGTTCTCTTTCTGGAAATGATTACAATTTGCAGTCTAACAGATAACATTCAAACCAAGAGCCCTTTATAGTCAAAGAAAGCCCCTGGCAATTGTGGTTTAATGGAGTTAGTTAAAAGAGACTCTGAGCTTAATGATCTTGGGAGCCTGTGGAGACCAGTGGATTCTATACTGTTCTTTGACATTGGCAATTCCTGACTCCAAAAGCACTAAGTTCCCTTCCAGCATATGTTTTTGACCAAACTATTTATTGTTGTCATGTACTTAATTTTACTAAGGGAGCTCTATTTTTGAAATATTGTGTAAATGTGATTCTATTTGGTCAAATAGGCCATATGACATATAAGTTGAGTTAGCTAGGCTTCTGAGTTATCAGAAGAAATTTTTAAATGGTTTTAAAATAGAGGATTCATGGTATGATAGATACACATGGGAACTCAGGAAGGATCTGGCCCCAACCTTCCTCCCTCCCTAGCTGTGGGCTCCCCAGTTCTCCCTCTGTAAAATAGGGAGGGGGAAAAAAAACAAAGGTATGTTTTTAGAGCAGGCAGAAAAACCCTTTTGGATCCTTGCTAGGTGATGGTCTTTAATCAGCTTTACCGGGGTATAATTTATATGCCGTAAAATAACCCCTATTTTAAATGTACAAGGTTTTGACCAATGAATACACCTATGTAACCATCGCTACAATCACGGTGTAGAACATTTCCATCACCCCAAAAGCTCCTTCTTGCCTTTGCTTTTGATCCACCCCTCTCTAGCCTCAAGCAACCACTGCTCTGCTCTCTGTCACTTTAGATTAGTTTTCCCTGTTCTAGAATTTCCTAGAAGCAGAATCACACAGTGTGTTCTCTTTTGTGATAGAGCCCAGTTTTAGAAGGAACACTCTTCTACCTTTGGCCTTTGGAACATGTGGTCTTAGTCAGCAAGAAAGTGAATGCTCCCATGTTTGAGCAGCAGTTTATGAGTTGTGGACCGAGTTAAATGCTCTAAAAACCCATGCAGTATTCATTCTGACCTCACGGCCCTGTTTTGAAGGTCAAAGATGAACCAGACTCTCCTCCTGTCGCCCTGGGCATGGTGGACCGCTCGCGCATTCTGCTGTGTGTCCTCACCTTTCTGGGCCTCTCCTTTAACCCGCTGACTTCCCTGCTGCAGTGGGGAGGGGCCCAGGACCCTGACCAGCACCCACACACAGGCTCTGGCCGCAGCATGCTGTCGTTCGACTCTGGTAAGTGGAGGGCCCCTCCGACCGCCTGGGCAGGGTTGGACTACTGTGGCAGGAGGACCCTTTGTGCAAGCCGTGTGGCTTGGCCACCATGTCCCAAAGGGCTTTTGCAGTGACCCTCACTGCTCGCTTTTGACAGGGACTGACACGGGTTGCATTTTGGGAAGTAATAAGGCAAACCCAAGTTCAGTCAGAAAGAGCAAAGCAAAGTAGGAAGCTGCACTGCTTTAAGTCCCCAGGGGTGGGAAGAGGGTGCAGGTGGGGTGCTCTTTGAAAGAGGGTGTGGTGTTTCTTACCTGAGTCATGAAACCAATGTCTTAACCCCTTTGGCTAACAAAGATTTTTGTGGCACAAAGGTGAGGGCATCAGTGTTCCTACTGAGGCTACAGAGTTGTCCCAAGGTTGCCTGTGGGAGGATTGAGATATATATAACTCCTATCCCCAAGCAGTTAGACGTTGTTACTAAATGAAGCAGTCTTATAATCCTGCCCTTCCTTGTGAAAACAAGGTAGAGGGCTCTTTCATGTCAAAATCCTGGGGTCAGTCAGCTGCCCTGCCACCTCCGGGGTTGCCCTCCCTGGAAGCCCTTACTCATGGGCTCAGCGGAGATGCTCCCTCTAGGTTCTGGGGGCTGGTTTGACTGGATGCTGCCAACACTTCTCCTGTGGCTGGTGAATGGTGTGATTGTCCTGAGTGTCTTTGTGAAGCTGCTGGTCCACGGGGAACCAGTGATCCGGCCACACTCTCGCTCCTCAGTCACCTTCTGGAGACACCGGAAGCAGGCGGACCTGGACCTCGCTAGGGTAAGTTGACCCGATAACTCGGCCACCTGTAATGAATGCCTGCAGTGGAGAGTCCTGTGGAAGGCGCTGGCAGTGGCCAGGAGGAGGCAGGGACGCTGCCCCTCAAAGCCCAGAGCAGCGGAGGAACAGTGCACCTACGTAGAAAGAACTCCACGGACACAGACAAGCTACAGTCCAGGGGTGACAGAGGAAGAACAAAAGGCTATGGCAGTTTGGGGCAGAAGAGATGATTTCTGGCTGAGGGAAGCTGGCTCCTGAGCAGGCCTGTAAAGGGCAGGAAAGGACTGCACGGGGGCATGGCAGAAGGACCTTCCAAGCCGAGACAGGGATATTTGGGACTCAGCAAGTTGATGGCTGTGTCTGGAGGGTAGGATATGACCAGAGGGTTTTGGGAGCTGCACATCTGCAGGGAAAGCGTTCTTGAGGGAGATTCAGTTGGTGAGCTGGAAGGAACGAGAGCCAAAGACTGAGCCTGGGACACAGCCAGCCTTCGTGGCAGAGGCAGGGACAAGGAGACAGGCAAGGCCATCACCACCTTAAAGAGTGCTTCTTTCGGAGCAGCATCACCCACTTTTCCCTGTCTGCTACTGTAATGATGTAGGAAGCAAAGCACACCTGATACCCACTGAGTGACCAGAGGAAGGATGGGAGAATTTACTTAGGTTTCCTGGGACCGGATAGCCTCAGTCTCCTAGCTCTCACTGAGACAAAGAGAGAGAGAGAGAGAGACACGTGTTAAGTACTCAGAGTACCATAGAGAACTCTCCAGGTTGGCGAAAAGTAGTTTAGCCATGAATTTGCCTAACCCCTGGTTCTCAAACTCTAGCAGTCATCAGAACTGCCACAGGACCTCAACCCCAGAGGTTCTGATTCAGTAGGTTCTGAGCCGAGAATTTGCATTTGTTACAAGTTCCCAGGTGATGCTGATGCCACATTTTGAGAACCTAAAGGATCACGTGGTTCATCATCTATCTGTGTTCTCGTCTTACATATAAAAGCTACTCTGGGAAGCGGGTGTGGCTCAGTGGATAGAGCCCCCATTTACCATATGGGAGGCCCGGGTTCGCGTCCCGAGGCCTCCTTGTGAGGGCACGCCGGCCTGAGCGGTGCCGGCCTGAGCGGTGCGGTGGGCTGATGCAGCAACCTCACGGCAGGAAGCGGGTGTGGCGCAATGGATAGAGCACCCGTTTACCATATGAGAGGCCCCGGGTTCGATTTATTTATAAAATAAAATAAATAAATCTTTAAAAGCTACTCTGGGGAAATGAATAGTTTTTTCTCAAAGATAGAACACAGTCCAATCCCACTTTAGTAAAAAGGTTGGGAGGAAATATAGCAAAATGTCAGTAGTGATTCTTTCTGAGGACTGAGATTACTGGCAGTTTCTCTTTTCTTTTTTTCTTTTTTTTTTTAAAGATTTATTTATTTTATTTATTTATCCCCCCCTTGCTGCTTGTGCTGCTGTGTCCATTC
>JAQZBX010069043.1:0-15643 GCA_029593785.1 Cabassous unicinctus | reverse complement strand
TATACACATCCTGGGGCCTTGCCACCGAGCATAGACTACAGTTCACATCACAGACCACACTCTTTCCCACCCAGTTCTGCATGGTATATTCTGATGGAGAATGGCCTACATTCATCGCTGCTTCACCACTCAGGACAACCCCCAAAGTCCCAAAAAAGCCCGAGTATTTCAACTGCCCCTCCTCTCCCTGCCCCAAATAACCCATTCTTAAACATTTGGTAGGTCAAAGAAGAAAGTGCAAGAGAAGTTAGTCAATATCTTGAAATGCATGAAAACAAGAACAAGGATGTCAAAACTTATGGGATGCAGCAAAAGCTGAGAAAGACACATATAGCACTAGATGCACTTATTGATAGTAACACATTTTAATGAGTAGAACTAATGTGACTGGTTTATAAATGGAATTGTGGCTGAAATGGATAGTCTAGTGATGTAAGTGTCAATTTAAAGAAAGCTAACAAATAATGTAGGGACTGAATAATATTGTGAACCCAGGAGTGGATGAGAATTGTGGTTAATTGTACAAATGTGTCAGTGTCCTTCTTTGAACTAGAACAAATGTACAGCACTATTGGAAGGTGGTAAGAATGTGGGAAAAATTCAATTAATGCAAACTATGGACTGTACTTAAAAGAAATGCTGAAATATTCTTAATACAGATGAACTGTATTAATAATAGAGGGTATGAAAAAAATACACCAAATGTACAGTATAGACAATAGTTAATGGTAATAATCTGATGATATTATCTCATAATCTGTAGCAAATGTTCCACAACAATGTAGTGTGTTGGTGGAGGGATGTTGTATGGGAAACTCATACATGTTTATGATAATTTTGTAAGTTCACAACTTCTGTAATAAAATGTATTTAAAAAGAGGAAAAAAAGAGATAAAATTGAAAACATAACTAAACACCTGGAGGAACTAGAAAAAGAACAGCAAAGTAATTTCAAAACAAGCAGAAGGAAAGAAATAACAAATATTAGAGCAGAAATAACTGAATTTGAAAACAACAGCAACAACAAAAATAGAGACAATCAACACAACCAAAAGCTGTTTCATCGAGATCAATACTATTGACAAACACTTAGCTAGACTAAAAAAGAAACAAGGAGAGAAGATTCAAATAAATAAGATCAGATATAAGAGAGGGGAATTACTACTGATAGCACAGAAATCAAGAGTCATAATAGAATATTATGAAAATCTGTATGCCAAAAAAATTAGACATCCTAGATGAATTTGGCAAATTCTTTGAAACTCCTGAACAATTTACACTGACTTTAGAAGAAAAACAAGACCTCAATAAATCAATCACAAGTAAAGATATTGAATCAGTCATCAAATTCTTATAACAGTACCAGATGGCATCACAAGTGAATTCTACCAAACTTTTTGAGCAGAATTAATGCCAATCCAGCTCAATATCTTCCAACTGAAAAGGAGGTAAAACAACCTAATTCATTACATTAGGCCAATATCACTTTAATAACAAAGCCAGATAAAAATACCCCCAAAAAGAAAATTATAGAACAACACATATTATGAATATACAGGCAAATTTCCTCAAGAAAATCCTGTCAAACTAAATTCACCAGCAGTAAAAAATTATACACCATGATTCAATGGAAATTGTTTCATGCATGCAAGCATGGTTCAACATAAACTCAATTAATGTATACACCACATTAACAGAATGAATGTTTTTTTTTTTAAAAAAAGAACATCTCCATTGATACAGAAATAGCATTTGACCAAGTCCATCAACTCCTTATTAAAATTTCTTAGGAAATTAGGTGTAGAAGGAAATGTCCTCAACATAAAAAAGGGCATATAAGAAAAGACCACTGCTTTCATCATACTTGATGGTAAAAGACTGAAAGCTTTCTCTCTAAGATCAGGAACAAGAGAAGATGCCCAAAGTCAACAGTGAAATTCAAAATTATACTGGAAATTCTAGTCACAGCAATTAGGCAGGAGAAATAAAACATTCAAATTGGAAATGAAGAAGTCAAACTTTCCATATTTGCAGATGACATAATTCTAAATATAGAAAAATCTGAGAAATTCACAAGAAAGCCACTAGGCTAAAAATAAAATTCAGCAAAGTGGCAGGAAACAAAATAAAAACTCAAATATCAGTAGTGTTTCTCTACACTGGTAATGAACAATCTGAAGAGGAAATCAAGAAAATAATTCCATATATAACAGCAATGAAAAGAATCATGTTTGGAATAAATTTAACAAATTTGTAAAGGACTTGTACATGAAACACAACTAACATTGAAAAAAGAAATAAAAAAGATATAAATAAATGAAGGACATTCTGTGTTCATGTATTGGAAGAGTAACATGTTAAGATTTCAATTTTACCCAAGTCAGTTTACTAATTCATTGCAATACCAAACAATTGGAACATCCTTCTTTGCAAAAAATGAAAAGTCAAACAATAAATTTATATGGAATCCACAGTAGACAAAGCCATCTTTAAAAAGAATAATTAAATTTGTGTACACACACTGCTTGATCTTAAAACTTTTTACAAAGCTACAGTAATCAAAACAGCATGATACTATCACAAGGATAAAAATAGAACAATGGAATTGAATCAAGTTCAGAAATCAATTCTCACATACATAGTCAATTGATATTTTACAAGACTGCCAAGTCCACTGAATTGGAAAGCAATGGTCTCTTCAAATACGCTTCAACTGAGAAAAGTGAATCTTCATATATGAAGAATGAAGGTGAATCCCTACTTCACACCATATACAAAAACCAACTCAAAATAGATAAAAGACCTAAATATAAGAAACAAAAATATAAAACACTTAGAAGAAAACTTGGGGAAATAGCTTTAGGACCTTGTGTTAGGCAATGCTTTCTTATACTTTACATCAAAAGTGCAAGCAGGGAAATGAAAAATTAGGCAACTGGACTTCATAAATACTAAAAATTTTGCCCATCAAAGGACTTCATCATGAAATTAAAAAGACAACCTACACGATGGAAGAAAATATTTATAAACCACATATCTAATAGGAGTTTTAATCCAGTGTATATTAAGAAAACCTTCAGGGAAGCGGGTGTGGCTCAATTGATAGAGCTCCCATTTACCATATGGGAGGCCCCGGGTTCCTGGGCAGGCCGGCCCGCGCGGCGTGGTGGGCTGATGCAGCAGGAACTCACAGCAAGGGGGAGATAAGCAAATACAGAAAAGACACACAGCAAATGGACACAGAAAACACAAGCAGCAAGGGGGGGATAAATAAATAAATAAATAAAAGTTTAAAAAAAAAAAAAGAAAGAAAACATTCAATTCAACATTAAAAAGTCAGACAATTCAATTAAAAATTGGCAAATATTTCTTGAAAGAAGCTATACAAATGCCAAAAACGTACATTAAATGTGCTCAATACTTCCAGGAAGATGGCGGACTAGTAAGACACGGGAATCTCTTCCCCAGAAAATAGAGGACTGGCTGAAACAGGCCCAAAAAAGATCTTCTAGGGTTTAGGACAGCAGGTAAAGGCTGCACACCACCCAGAGGAGAGAGGGACAAAACAGGGAAATTGCGATGACAGAATTGGGAGTTGGAACCAGCAGCGGCTGCTGCCGGCACCCTTCCCCACACTAAAGACTCTTTAGAATTCTTGGGCCTCTGGGCCTGTGACTACAGACAAAGGGGGTTCCAGGGATCTACCATTCCAGGAAAAGGGAGTAAAAGGGACACAACCTAAGTCTGAGTCATCTTCTGACCCGCAAATTTGGGATGCGCTGCCCCAGGGACCCTTCCAGGCCAGGTGGGACCACACGGTGCTTTGCCTTGGAGCCGGCAAAGGACTGGAGAAATCTGACCCTCGCAATCTCCCTGTCTTCTAGCCTGGACTAATTGTTGAGGACTCCACAGGAGAGGGGAGAGAGATCCTTGGGTTGACTCAGATTTTGACTCACAGATTTGGTCTGTTGTGTCCCAAGAACTGTTCCAGGCTGGGTGGGGCTGCACAATTGTTTGCCTTGGAGCCTGCAAGGGGCTAAAGATATACAAACCTCCCAATCTACTCCTGTACTAACAGGGACTGATTGTTGAGAACTCAGAGGGGAGTGGAAATATTTCCTATCTGGGAAAAGGGAAAGGACTGCCAGAGAAGACTGGAGAACTATCTCAGAAAGTTTGAATTACAAGGCTCTTAACCTCCAGACTGGAAGCTCTATCACATTGATCTGGTCTGTGCTGCAATAAATACACTCTGACCAGGCATTGAATTCAGAACTGCCAAAGAGCACCATTTCCTGGCAGATGAAAGAAATTCACTTAAGAAAATTAAAAATAAGTAGGAGAGGCTTTTCCTGACTTCCATAGACTCCCTGCCCAAGGCCTTAGGAAGCAACTATACAAACAATTACTGGGTCCAGTGCTCAGGTTTGAGCAACCAGCAGGACAATCCTAACAGTCCAGGTCGAGCCAAAAATCAAAGAGCTATGGTAACTCACAGCCTCCTACCACTAAATCCCTCTAAAAGAGAAAGAGATTGAGCATCCGACTAAACTACATCCTAACCAGATGCCTAAACACCAGCAAAAAATTATGAGCCATACTAAGAAAACAGAAGACATGGTCCAAGAAAAGAACACATCAAAGTCCCAGAAGAGATGCAGAATTTGAGAGAACTAATCAGCAAGATGAGCACAAATTCCCAAAATCAAATTAATGAGCTGAAAGACAATATAAAGAGATAAATGACATCAAAAAGATATTGAGTGAACACAAAGAGGAATTTGAAATCCTGAACAGAAAATTAACAGAGCTCATGAGAATGAAAAACACAATAGCTGAGATAAAAAACACATTTGAGGCATAAAACAGCAGACTCGAAATGATAGAACAAAGAATAAGTGATACCAAAGACAGAGCAGCTAAAATTGAAGAGAGAAAAGAACAGAGAGAAAAGAATGGAAAAAATTGAGCAGGGGCTCAGAGAGCTGAATGACAACACAAAATGCAACAACATACATGTCATGGGAGTTCCAGAAGGGGAAGAGAAAGGAAAAGCGTCAGAAAGACTATTTGAGGAAATAATAGCTGAAAATTTCCCAACTCTCAGGAAAGAAATGAACTTACATGTCCAAGAAGCACACTGTACCCCAATGAGAATAAATCCAAATAGACCTATGTCAAGACACATACTACTCAGAATATCAAATGTCAAAGATAAAGAGAAAATTATCAGAGCAGCAAGAGAGAAGCAAACGATCAGGTACAAGAAACTTCCAGTAAGACATAGTGCAGATTTCTCTTCAGAAACCATGGAGGCAAGAAAAAAGTGGTATGATACAATTAGGAAACTGAAAAAGAAAAAATGCCAGCCAAAAATCTTTATCCAGCAAAAGAGTCCTTCAAATATGAAGGTGAGTATAAAATATTCACAAACAAACAGAAAGTAAGATAGTTTGCAAAAAGAACCCACCTTTGCAGGAAATATTAAAGGAAGCCTTAGAACCTGAAAGAAAAAGACAGGAGAGAGACTTGGAGGAGACTAGCAGAAAGGATAACCAAAAGAGTAAAAAGAGAGACAAAAATGAGATGACATATGAAAACCAAAGAATAAAATGGAGGAAGTAAATAGCGCATTTACAGTAATATCATTGAATGTGAATGGATTAAACTCCCCAATCAAAAGATACAGGCTGATAGAATGCATAAAAAAACATCAGCCATCCATATGCCGCTTATAAGAAACTCACCTAAGACCCAGGGATACAAACCGGCTGAAAGTGAAAGGCTGGAGAAAGATACTCCATGCGAAGAGTAACCAGAAAAGAGCAGGGGTAGCTATACTAATATGAGACAAAACCGACTTTAAATGCAAAAAAGTGATAAGAGATATGGAAGGCCATTGTATGTTAATAAAAGGGACGATCCTCCAGGAAGATATAGCAGTCATAAATATCTACGCACCTAACCAGGGTGCTCCAAAATATATGAGACAAACTCTGGCAAAACTGAAGGGAGAAATAGACATTTCTACAATAATCGCTACAATAATCGTCGGAGACTTCAACACCCCTCTCACATTATTAGGTAGAACAACTAAACAGAAGATCAACAAGGAAACAGAGAACTTGAACAATATGATAAACAAGTTAGACCTAACAGACATATACAGAACACTGCATTCAAACTCAGTGGGTTATGCATTCTTCTCAAGTGCCCATGGATCTTTCTCCAGGATAGACCACATGTTAGGTCACAATTCATCTCTCAATAACTATAAAAAGTTTGAAATTATCCAAAGCACCTTCTCAGATCATAATGGAATGAAACTAGAAATCAATAATAGACAGGAAAAAAGGAAATTTGCAAATGTGTGGAGACTGAACATCACACTCCTAAATAATCGGTGGGTCAAAGAAGAAATTGCAAGTGAAATCAGTAAATATATTGAGACAAATGATAAAGAGAACACAACGTATCAAAACTTATGGCATGCAGCGAAGGCAGTCTTGAGAGGGAAATTTATAACCCTAAATGCCTATATTAAAAAAAAAGCAAGAAAGAGCTAAAATAAAAGATTTAACTCAGCAACTAGAGAAATTAGAAAAAGAACAGCAAACCAATCCCAAAGCAAGCAGAAGGAAATAAATAATAAAGATTAGAGCAGAAATAAATGAAAATGAGAACAGAAAAACAACAGAAAAAAATCAACAAAACCAAAAGCTGTTTCTTTGAGAAGATCAATAAATTGACAAACCCCTAGTTAGACTAACAAAGAAAAAGAGAGAGAAGATGCAAATAAATACAATCAGAAATGAAAGGGGGGAAGTTACAAATGACCTCACAGAAATAAAGAGAATCATAAGAGGATATTATGAGAAACTATATGCCAACAAATTAGACAACCTAGATGAAATGGACAAAGTTCTAGAAATGCACAACCAACCTACACTGATGCTACAAGAAATACAAGAAGTTAACAAGCCAATCACATCTAAGGAGATTGAATCTGTCATCAAAAATCTCCTAGCAAAGAAAACTCCAAGACCAGATGGCTTCACAGGTGAATTCTACCAAGCATTTCACAAAATAATTAACACCAATTCTGTTTAAACTCCTCCAAAAAATTGAAGAGGAGGGAAAATTACCCAATGCATTTTATGAAGACAACATCACGCTAACACCAAAGCCAGATAAAGATTTTACATGAAAAGAAAATTGCAGACCAATCTCTCTAATGAACATAGATGCAAAAATTCTCAAAAAAATACTTGCAAATTGAATCCAACAGCATATCAAAAGACTTACATATCATGACCAAGTGGGAATTATTCCTGGTATGCAAGTCTGGTTCAACTTAAGAAAATCAATCCGTGTAATACACCACATTAACAAAGTGAATGAAAAACACCACATGATCATCTAAATAGATGCAGAGAAGGCATTCAACAAAATCCAGCATTCTTTTTTGATAAAAATATTTCAAAAGATAGGAATAAAAGGAAAATTCCTCAATATGATAAAAGGCATATATGAAAACCCACAGCCAAAATCATACTCAGTGGGGAAAGGTTGAAAGCTTTCCCTCTAAGATTGAGAACAAGACAAGGATTCCCACTGTCACCATTGTTATTCAACATTGTAATAGATGTTCTAGCTACAACAATTAGACAGGAAAAAAAATTAAAGGCATCCAAATAGGAAAAGAGCAAGTAAAACTCTCACTGTTTGTGGATGACATGATCCTGTACTTAGAAAATCCTGAAGTATCTATGACAAAGCTACTTGAATTAATAAATGAGTTCAGCAAAGTGGCAGGATACAAGATCAACACACAAAAATAATTCATTTTGTACACGAGTACTGAAAAACCTGAAGAGGATATCAGGGGAAAAATTACATTTTCAATAGCAACAAAAAGACTCAAATATGTAGGAGTTAATTTAACCAAAGACTTTCAGGATCTATATGCAGAATATTACAAAACTATGCTAAAATAAAATTTAAAAGACCTAAACAAATGGAAAGAAAGTCCGTGTTCATGGATTTGAAGAATAAATATCGTGATAATGACAATCTTACCCAAACTGATTAATAGATTCAATGCAATACCAATCAAAATCCCAACAGCTTACTTCACAGAATTAGAGAAGGCAATTACCAAATTCTTCTGGAAGGGGAAGTGCACCCAAATAGCCAAAAGCATTTTAAAAAGAAGAGCGATGTGGGAGGAAATTCACTTCCTGAACTTGATACATATTACGAAGCTACAGTGGTCAAAACAACATGGTACTGACATAAAGATAGACACATCGATTAGTGGAATAGAATTGAGAACCAAGAAATAACCATCACCTATACAGTCAAATGGTTTTTGACAAACGTACCAAGCCCACGCTAACAGGAAAAAACAGTCTCTTCAAAAAATGGTGTTGGGAGAACTGGATATCTATAACCAAAAGAATGAAAGAGAACCCTTATCTCACCCCCTATACAGGAATCAACTGAAAATGGATCGAAGATCTAAATATAAAAGCCAGGACCATAAAATTACTAGAATAAATTGTAGGGAAACATCTTCAAGACCTTGTACTACGTGGTGGTTTCTTGGACCTTATACCCAAAGCACATACAACAAAAGAAAAAACAGATAAATGGGACCTCCTCAAAATTCAACACTTTTGCACCTCACAGGACTTTGTCAAAAGGCTGAAAAGGCAGCCAACTTAATGGGAAAAAAATATTTGGAAGTCACATATCTGAAAAGGGTTTAATATCCAGGATATATAAAGAGATGTTTCAACTCAACAATAAAAAGACAGATGACCCAATTAAAAAATGGGCAAAAGACTTGAATAGACATTTCTCCAAAGAAGAAATACAAATGGCAAAAAAACTCATGAAGAAATGTTCAACATCACTCATGATTAGGGAAATGCAAATGAAAATTACAAAGAGATATCATTTCACACCTATCAGAATGGCCACTATTGAAAAGACAGAGAACTACAAGTATTGGAGAGGATGTGGAGAGATAGGAATATTTCTTCACTGTTGGTGGGGATGCAGAATGGTACAGCCACTATGGAGGACTGTTTGGCAGTTTCTAAAGAAGTTGAACATAGACTTGCCACGTGACCCGGCAATACCACTACTGGGTATATACCCAGAAGACCTGAGAGCAGTGACATGAACAGATATCTGCACACCAATGTTCATAGCAACATTATTTACCATTGCCAAAAGTTGGAAACAACCCAGGTATCCATCAACAGATGAATGGATAAATAAACTGTGGTCTATTCACACGATGTAATATTATGCAGGTGTAAGAAGAAATGAAGTCGTAAAGCATATGACAACATGGATGAACCTGGAGTACATTATGTTGAGTAAAGCAAGCCAGACACAAAAGGACAAATACTGTATGAATGCGTTACTATGAACCAAATATATTGTGTAACATATTGTTTGATTAAAAAAAAATTATACATATCCATTACATTTAATTGAGAAATGTATATATTAAAAAAAAAAAGAAAAATGTGCACACAAAAGGAAATGTAAGTATAGTACAGTGCATAGCTTAGGAGGAAAAAGGTTTTATAAAAAATCAAACAGTAAATTTTGATTTAGTTAAAAATTTTATTTTAACCACAATAGAGAGGGGATATGAGGGCCTGAATGATGGAAGATGGCCAAATCCTCATCTCTCATAATAGGAATTCAATATTCAATGTTCAAATTGATAAATCAAAAAGTACAAGTAGAAGCACATTGTGCTTTGTTTTTGTTTGTTTTTTAGGAGGTACCAGGAATTGAATCCAAGACCTCATACATGAAAGCACATGTTCAACCACTGAGCATACACCTGCTCAACAGCACATTGTGCTTTTTTTGGTTTTGTTTTGTGTTGTTCTTGTTTCTGTTGTTGTTTTTTATGGCACATTGTATTTTTAATGGAAGTAAATGCCAGCAAAATAGATAAAATAGTTTAAGGATGGTGTTAGAGGTGAGGATGGGTAGGCTGGGGAATCAGTTTTTCATTGTAAGCCTTATAGTATTGTTTGACTTTTTAAACCACATGATTGTACTGTTTTGACCAATTTTTTTAAACTTTAAAATAAAGCTTCAAAGTGTTAAAAAAACAAGTGCTCAATATAAGTAAGTACTATGAAAATACAAATCAAATTCACAATATACCATTTCATACCCATTAGAATATGTTAATATATATGGAAATACAAATCAAATTCATGAGATAACATCACACCCATTAGATATGTATATATATATATTTATATATATATATATATATCTGAACTCACAATGTAGCTTACCATAGAAATTAGGACATATTAATTTATTCTTTCTGGATTGAAATAAAATAGCAATTAAAATGCCATCTCCACTATCTGGTGATTTTACTCCATGAGGATACCCTGTTGGACTTTCCCAGTGATAAACCATGGGAAAATACTATAGCACAAGAGTAAGAACATGAGGTGTGAGTTATGAATGCCAGGACTAGAAGCTATTAGTTACTCCAGGTTAATAGTGTTTCATGCAGAATTACAATCTTGGTCTCCAAGAGCATCATACTCGTTTTCCAGTCCACTATGATCTCAAAGGTCACTCTTCAGCAAATCAAAAATGATTTTCTCTTCTTGAAAAGGACAATAGGAAGACCTCAGACATAAACTTCATTAAATTTCTCCCTTACATCCTCAATAGTAGAAGAATTATTGAGAAAAACAAAACTTTGGGACCACTCAGAGCATTATCATTTATAATCCTACCAGATAGGTACAAATACCAGGGGTTCTTTCATCCTATGAAAATGAATGGAAATAAATAAACAAAAGCCTCTGAAAAAATGCATTATTTATTTGGATTGTAAACATTCCAGCAATAGGCTGATCTGTGTAATATCTAAAGACTCTTCAAATTTTTCTCTTCATTTACTTCAAGATTCTATTCCTCAGATTTTCCAGAATAAGAATCGAGGTCACCCTAAACATGTAGTCATTTTCTCCATAGAATTACCTATGGGGTGTTATGTCTGATCCAGTCCTCTATGGTTATCCAAAAGGTAATAATCAAGAGTTTCGATCAAAAGTCAGCCCTTGACACGAGATGCTAAAAAATGAAAAAATAAATTAAATAATAAATAAAAAATAAAAAGAAATAAAAAAAGAAAAAAATGGAAAAAAGTGAAAAAAAAATCAAAAGAAAAAAAAAGATTCTTGGAGTGTAAAAGTGTATTGTCCTCAGCATGCTATAATATGGCTGTGGAGCTAAATTTAAATTGCACTTATACAAAGAAAAGAGAATCTTATTCAATATCCTCATCAGGAAATCTTTGTAACAATTTTAGCACTGAGTGTTCAATCACTTATCATGGAAAACAATACACTGACAATTGAAGTCAAATGCAGATGGCCAAAGAGCTAACTCTTCAATTTTAATGTGTGAAGAAGAAATTTATCCAGCTCACTAAATCTCTCTTATAATATATAATGTGGTGATAAAATAAGTATGTAGCTGAAAGATTGCTATGGGGTAGAAATGGGAATAAAATATAATATTCAAAGCACCTAGGAATGTATCTGATACCCACCTGTATTTGATCAATATTGCTATGTATTTATAGTAATAAGACCAGTTTAGACATGGAGGTATCATAGATTCCAATATTTTCACTTTATAATTCTAAGGATATAGGCCAGCAGGTTGAATGCATTTAGTTTTCTTGCATTGTAATATATGTTAACAGTGGGACTTTGGAGGAAACATTAGAAAAATTACTCTATATATGTATCACGATGGTTCAGATTCAAAATGTATCCCTTGAGAAGAGAATTTCTGTGAAAAATGCAAATGTCTAACTTCCAGTTAAGAAATAATTTCAAAAATAAACACTAAATGAATGATTCATGAAGCTTTCATTATCTTCTTGCAGATTCTAGAGAAATCAATAAAGTATGCCCTAAAACTGTAGTCCAGCTGACCAAAAAATTTATTCTCTTTACAGTATGGTAAGAATGGCCCAATGCCAAGAGCACAGATACTCAATTCAATTGTTGGGGGGGAGTTCAGACAAATCCCCCATCAAGATGTCAATTTTAGATACAACTTATGTAAGAAGAGACTTTACCAATCACCTTCATAGACTGCTTTGAATAACAAATGTACTTTTTTTCTGATATTCAAATGTTTCTGACATATAACAGCTGGGCCTTTCAAAGATGCTACTGTATTACTTAAAACAGTTGGTAATTTCTCTTGCAAAAGAACTAGAGAAGGCTTGATATCTTGGAAAAAATAACTTTCAGTCAAATTCCTTATATTTTTTAAAATTAATAACAAACATATTTTAGAAAATAGCAAGTGGTAAGTGGTTGAATTTTCCAGTATATGAATGAAAAGCTTTCACTTTTGTTCTTCTGTCAATTAAAATTTTTCCATTTTTTCTTCATAAAATATTTCCTCCTTTCTAGTAATTCTCAGGGAAAAAATTACTCCTCCTCATTGAAGGATGAGCCCAGCAATGCTCATTATTATTTCAATTGCTCTGCTTAATTTGTTGCAGTCACTTTTATTTCAAACATTTTTCTGTAACATATGCTTCTAACTTACCCTTAATAACATTGGATATACACTCTGGGAGTGAGTGAGTGTGTGTGTGTGTGTGTGTGTGTGTGTGAGTGAGAGAGAGAGAGAGAGTAAGAAAGAGAGAGAGAAAAGAGAATAAGCAAGTTCATGTATCAGCAGCCTGTGTTTTAGAAAAGTGGAACTTTTCTCCCGTATTCCATGTCAGATCTCTTTTACATAATCATGAATACTGTTATTTTGCCATGATTTCACTTAATAATTCTTTTTTTTTTTTTAAAGGTACCAGGGATTGAACCAGGGATGTCCTACATGTGAAGCAGGTGCTTAAGCACTGAGCTGCACCTGCTCCTCTAATTATCTTTTTATCATGAAACCTCTCATTTCTCTTCTTTTGTGCAATGTATTAAATCATGATATTAAATGGAAAAACATTTTATTTTCTTTGGATAAAGTTACTGACCACTGAATACAAGTATTTTTACAAAAATTATAGTGACAACCTTCTCTGAATTTGAGCTGCTTTAAAGATTCATTGCATTGTATCTGTGATTGTTTTTAGAGAATTCAGCTATCCTGAATCCAGTATAAACATTATAAAAGTAAATACCTTATTAATAAATATGCCAAATCCCATAAAAGAGAGTAACTCCTCACTTGGCACATACAATATTCTAACACATATTGGGAATGTCACATAAAGGTTACAAAAACCTACAATTTATTTAAAGAGAGTAAACATTTGCAAGTTTCATGAGCATAACCAGATGAATTCTTACAGGAATGAAAAATATTATTCAAAAGTGGATATATTTAGCATGAACCAAGGTGTGTGTCTTTACCTTCCTTTTCCTACAAGAGGTGCAACAGAGTCAAAGACATGACCAGTCATATGGTGATGATGGAATTCTTCCTCATGGAATTCTTTGACAGTGGGAAGATCCAACTCTATCATGGCTTTTTGTTTTTCCTGTTTACTTGGTGACACTTATGCGAAATTTTCTCATTATCCCCCTGCTCACCCTGGACCAGTGTCTTCACATCCCCATGTACTTTTCCATGAAAAACTTATCTTTCCTTGATTCTTGATTCATTTCAATTACAATTCCAAACATATTTCTCAACTCTTTGTCCCAAAGTAGAAACTTCTTCTCTTTCTCAGGATGTGTGTTACAGGTCTTGTTGATGACTCACTTCTTTGTATCTGAGATGTTGAACAAAAAGGCCATGTCATGTGATCACTATGTAGCCATCTGCCACCCACTGCACTATGGCATCATCATGGACAGTGGAATATCCGTGCAGATGGCAGTTGCCACCTGGTTCTTTGAAGGATCCTTTGTAGGTTTATGCTCATCTGTCACATTTTTTTTCCATTTTTTGTGGCTTCAGAAATGTCCCTCAGTTTACCTGCAAAATCCTCTCTCTACTAAAGATTTCTTGTCCTAAGATACATGCCATCATTGATGCCAGTGTTGTAATAGTGGTTATGTTTGGACTTTTCATTTTAGTTTCCATTAGCTTTTCTCTATTTTCAATACAGTGCTTAAAATGCCATCAGGACAAGGTTGATCCAAAGCCTTTTCACCTGTATGCCTCATCTCACAGTTGTGACCATATTTTTCTTTGTGACAACTGTTATCAACTATCTGAAGCCAGTCCCTGATTCACCAAATCAGTCCCTGGTGCCTCCCTCTTTGAACCCTATAATATATAACTTAAGGAGAAGGATATCAAGACAGCTCGGTGGAAAATTCTATGGAAACTAAGCCACTACATATATTTTTTTAAGGTTATAAAAATTATTTTGTTTCAGATGTGAAAATATAAAAATGACTTACGTTTAAAATTTAAGGGCACTGAAGCATCTCAACTTCAAGTTTCAACTTTAGCACCATAAAAATGTACTTAAATTTAATTTAGGCAATATTCATAAATAAAAGAGGGGATTGTATTTCAAGAAATTGAAAAACAGGAGAAAATAACACATTCTGTCACTGATAAAATGCACAAAACTCTAATGGTCAGTCCTGTAGACTCCCTAACACCCACTCCACTCTAAAGGATTACTCTAAGACAAATATAGCAATCTAATTGGCTTTGCCTGTGATTGGGGGAATGACCATGGGACCTATTTCTGATCAATAAGACATAAGAAGACATGAGGATAGGTTGGCTGGGAGAATCTCTGAGAAAGGCTCCTTCAAATCTATGAAGGAGAAATAGAAAAAAAATAGCCATCTTCTTCCTCTGGTTGGTGCCACATATTAGATGTAACAGCTATTGTGTTACCAACTTGGGAATAAAGCAAGCACTAAAGACGATGTAACAGAGCCAAAAATGGGTCCTTGGTGACATAGAGAACTGCTGGAGCCCACCTACATGAATGTCTTCTTATGTGGGGCTATAAATTTCCCATTATTTAAGTCACTTTGAATCAGGGTTTTCTGTTACTTGCAGCCAAAATCTTCCCAACTAAAACAAGAACTAACTGGTTAAAAGTGAAATTTAAGAGGAGGTTATAATTTATTGGTATTGAATATTTTCTAAATTTCTCCCCTTGGCAAATCAATATAATTTAGTAATTTAAAATTTTCATTTAGAGTTTACATAATATCTTCCCTCTGAATTTCCATTAATAGTTAGCTTCTAACCAGATATCTGTCCTCTCATATATTATCGTTGGCAACAAACAGAACAGAAGGAAGAGAAGCAACATCTGAATTTCAGCTCTCTGCTAAGAAGCAAAGAAATTGTTTCTCTTACTTAACCAGTTTGAAGACTGTGGCAATAAACCTTTTCCTGTGGGCACCCATAGAGATGGTATGTGAAGGACGGAATGCAACAACCTCCTAATAACTGTTTTTAAAAATAAAAACAACTACTCACTTTCTTAAAATTAATAATATTTCCTTCATTCTCTGTCCTCCTGGCTAAAGCTCAAGTAATTGTTACTGATGCTGTGTGATTGAGACTGTTCATAAACATTTCTAACAAGCTTAAATAAAAATAGTGCATGTGAAGTACTAAGACT
>JAQZBX010069042.1:0-15820 GCA_029593785.1 Cabassous unicinctus | reverse complement strand
GATATTCCAGGGGTTTGATGGAAATAGCGAGGGGAGAGCTCCTGCTGTGCCAATCACCTTCCATTTGAGCTGAAACTAGCAGGCCCCTTACCTCCTCTGTGTGGAGCCCTTAGATCCTAGGGGAGCCCCTCGTGGGTAGGAACGCACCTCACTTGTAGGCAGCGAAGCCCCAGTGGCCTCTGACTGCCTTCTCTGCAGATCTCCCTGAGCCCTCCAGAGCATGGGTGTCTACAACTATTCTTCACCTGCTCACCCATGAGCGGTTTTCAACCACGGCAATTTGCTGGGTGAGGTGCATGTTTCTTTGGTATGATTTACAATAGCCTTTCCCCCAAAAAAGTGTACTGTGGAACACTGATTCCTTGAGCTGTTGTTAATTGTTCTGCCAGAATGTTTTCATGGTCAAATACATTTCTTAAATGCGAAGTTAAAAATTACATGAAAGGATACAATAAAATTAAATTGTTTTCACTTCAGGATTTTAAGATGACAAAGAGCATTGTGAATCTTCAAGAGGAAGATAGAGTGTGTAACATTTCCCAAAGTTACTTACAACAGAACTCGTGGAGTCCATCCTGGTCCATGCAGAGTGACTTTCCATTTACTTATATTTATATACTTATCACCCACTTCCCTCCATCTAAGGGCATGGATTTATCCCAAAGTATGAGATTTTTTTCAGATAAGCAAGACGTTCTCTATCGCTACAGTGCTCTTTATGCATTATTTCCCCCATAAAATGAGCTACTTTGCCGCTCCTGTAGGGATAGGATGCCAGGACTTTCCTCTGCCATTTTTTTTCCTGGAGAAGTGGCAGTGTAGACGAGACAGGAGTATTGTTAGTCCTGTAACAGGCAGGCGGGGAGAGGGTCTGTGTAGCCCAGGGGTGGTGGAGGGTGGTGAAGAAGGGATGAGGGAAAATGAGGTCCGAGTCAGTGAGCACGTTCAGGATGGAGGCAGGTCAGGAAAGCCTGTGCATTTCACTTTCTAAAGTACCCAGTTTGATTGTGTGCATTCACCTTGCAGCTTTGATAGTGCGCTCTTCCTAAGGGGAACGTTGGCACCTCTGGCCTCCGAGGACAAGGATACTCTACTCGAATACATTTTCCAGCATTTTCTTTTTATGTGCAAAGGAAATAAATTGAAGAGCACATAATTTCATAGGAGAAAAAAATAATGAAATTTGACTCCCAGACCCTCAGGCCATAATGAGGCCACAGCAACCCCCTGGGGTTACCCTCCTGGGCACCCTCCTGGGGTTACCCTCCTGGGGCACCCTCCTGGGCACTCTCCTGGGGCACCCTCCTGGGCACTCTCCTGGGGTTACCCTCCTGGGGGCAGGGTGGAGCAGCTGCAGGGCTGGTCAGGGCAGGGGGGCTGCCCCTTGGCTTGGGTCCACATGGGGTGCTGGGAGGAATCTCTGCCTAAGTAGATGAGACCAGTCCTTTCACCAATCACCACTCTTGCAATCAGTTTACAGGAGGGAAAAGGTAGGATTGCGTGCAGGAAAGCCATTTGCATTCCTTGCTACGGTGTTCTCACGTCCATGAACTGAGGAGTTCTCTACGATTACCTGTACTGCACCTGAGCTCCCGTGCAGGAATCTGTTGTCACAATTACCACCCCATTTGGTGACACGTCCGTCTTCTGTATTAAACTCACCCTGGAATAGAAGTGTGTCCTATTCATCTCGCCTCCTCCACGCCCAGCTCAGTGCCAGGCCTTTAATGAGAGCTCAGCCGCTGTTTGCTAGACCTGATTGATTGAAGGTGTCCACGGTGGGAGCAGAGAGGGGAAAGAGAGAGGTGTAAAACCTACCTTCTTGTTATTCTCAGAAGGAAATTAAGGAAAGGCTTCTTAGAATTGCTAGATTTCATTTTCCCACCTGCAACCAGAAATCCGTTAACTCTGGCTAAGTTTGTGCACACTCAAACGTTGACCACACACCCTGCTCCCTTATACCTCAGACTGAAAACCGAGGCTCTGTCCTCCACAGTTCACAGCCTGAACAAGCCAGTCTGGGTTTGTACCAGTCGCCAGCTGCTCCTTGTCCTTGTCAGACAGAAAAATAGATGCATGACCCATAGCTGTCACCAATTACCGTGCTCATGCCACCTAGAATAGTACAAGCCGTTCTTTCTCTTTCTCAACAGTCAATCAGCCTGGATGTGGAAAACCCATTAGGGCATCTTTTGCTGTGCTTTCCCCTGCCTCCCCCATCCTCACTGCACCTCTGCAGGAAGGCCTCTGGGCCTGGTTCTTTTTCTACAGTAATTAGGGCAGGGGACAGCCACTGCCACTGGTGGGAGGTGGCTACACACAAGTAAAAGTTATCATTCATGTCTTCCCCTTAAACTGCTCCATGCTGTTTGCCGTGGCTCAGCTTCATCCATTACTCCTAACTAGAGTTTGCACCTGCTTCATCAGGTATTTATGAAGTAGAGTTTGCACCTGCTTCATCACGTATTTATGAAGCTTTGACCAAGAGTGCAAGGCAGGGAAACCACAAAGCTAAACATGGGCTGTGCTTGATCTTCAGCAGGAGTAGGTGCAAAACCAAGGTGAGATGGGAAGCTGGGGAAGTTAGCAGTCACCTCACTGCTGCTGGAGGTATTTACGTGGAGACTTCATCCATTCTTTCCTTCAATGTGTGTTAAGTGCTCGCTGTGGACAGAAGACCCCGTCCTGGCCTGTTCTACTCCCACGCCCAGTAAGGAGGTGGGATGAGAACTTAGAAGTGAGGTTGGTGGTGGTTCTGGATTCGGTTAGACGTCATTCTATATCAAAGCTTAAACTCTGATTCTTCTGTCAGAACTGCTGGGCAAAACTGCTTATTTATAGACTAATCCTCTCAGCCTAAAAGAAGAAACAAGCTTTTCTAAGAGAAACAGCATGAGTTATCGTTTTCCCCCCTGGGTCTCAATTAGTCATTTCCTAACATTTTCTATCTAGTGAATTAAAAAAAGAAAAAAAAATCCTTCGAAGACAAGTTTCAAAGATAAGTTATCTTTATACATAAAACTCAGCTCCCCATTAGCTTATAGGAAGAAGTTCTTATGGACCTCCTAAATCTCATGAAAAGTAGGTACAGGGGTCTTTAAAAAATTTTTTTTTAAAGATTTATTTATCCCCACCCCCCACCCCGCCCCATTGTTTGCACTCGCTGTCTGCTCTCTGTCTCTGTTGTGTGCTTGTCTTGTTTTTTTAGGAGGCACTGGGAACTGAACCCAGGACCTCCCATGTGGGAGGGAGGTGCCCAATGGCTTGAGCCACCTCTGCTGCCTGCAGGGGTCTTTTAACCTCAAGGGTTTGTGGATCTCTCTCTTTAGGTGAGATAGGCAGGCTTTCCAGGAGGGCAAGAGCACCCTCTAGTGGCTCACCTGTGCCAAGATGCTTTTGGCTTCTACCCTTGTCTGGCTGATTGAAAGACAGTTTGTTCTTCATCTGACTTCACTGCTTATAAGCAGGGGCAGCTTGACCTGAGTTCGGCGATTACTTAGACTCTCTTCCTCTTGGAGATAGTTTCCTCTTCTTCTATTATATTCTTCTGCACAAAAAGTACTGGCCTTGGCATTAAAAGAGCTGGGATAAGAATCCTGGTCTCAAGCAAGAAAATGGCTGCCACTTCTTTTCTCTAGGTCTCAATATGTGGACTATCAAGAAAATCATTGAAAAATGACATGAAGTACACCCAGAGAAAAAGAGGCCCCATTAAATTAGCATTCTGTAAGGGGATGCTTACCCATTTTTCTCTTACTCTGTGTATCAGAAATTTTACTTTACTAATAGTCAGATGGGTTCCAAACAGTCCAAATATATAAAATAACCAGAGTGGTTCAGTGATTCTTAATAAATCCATTAGTAATCTTCATAAAGCATTAAGCATTGAGGTAAATTCTCTGCTAGAAGGATTAAAGAAAACTTGCTCTATATATACCTTCTAGGCATGTGTACACACACACACACACTCACATATATCTTTGATCAGCTGCATAACTCAGGCTCTGAGTTCTTCTTACTAAAGATCTGGTGATTGTTTTAAGCCACACGATGTGGGTAATAGAAGACAATTCAGCAAAACTAAGGGCTTCACCAGAGCAGACCATCCTTTGTATATGTTTCTTGCTTTGGGGCCTTAGAAACCAACCAAAAAGCTATTTTGCGTTTATTCCTCTGGACAAAGCGGGGGCTCTCTTTGAGACCTGAGCTTGTGTAGACCCCTGGCTATCACAGGTCCCCTGAGGGACCAGCTTTCTCCATGGGCTGTGGTAATGTGTGGGGTGAGTTGTTTTTCTCCTCAAAGAGGAAACTGAAGAGGGACCTGAAAATACAGTGCCGGACATCACCACCAAATGCAGAGCCCCCAGCCTCCAGCCACGAAAGCAAGCGGAGCAACCACAACCACGTGCGTTAAATGCCTTTTTCCTGCATTCCTTTCCCATTACTGTCGTTTCAAACAGCTGTGTTCAAATCCTGATTCTACCGCTCACTAGCTCTGTGGCTTTGGGCAAGTTACTTGATCTGCACTTGAATGTTCTCATGTCTGCTAGAATAGTATCTACTTCACAGGTTGTCATGAAGATGACATGAAATAATGCAGACAGATGACCTAGCACCAAATCTGGCATTTATGTACATTTAATAAATGATAGCTATTGCTGACTAATATTACTAAATCTTCTACAAGTTATAAGGATTTTTATCATTTAAAAATCATTATTCGTAGATGAATTCATGTTATATTCAAACCCATTTACTTGCAAAACCCAAGTATCACAGCACAATCCCACTCATTGGAGGAGGGGAGATAATGTGGCAGAATAACTGTGTGTGGCTGTTGTACAAGCCAAGACCATAACTGCATCCACAATTCAGCGTCCATCTTAAACTCCACGGTTATGAGCAGGACTACGAAAGCCATACAAGTGACCTCATCACAGGGCTGCCTGGCAGACTGCTCCAGAAGCTGGAGCTCAAGCCGCTCTTGGTTGACCGCTTTACACCTGGGAGACAGCCCAGCCAGCTGAAGCACTGCACACACTGCCCTTCTCTGCCACAGAGTGACTCAGGAAACAAGGCTCATGCTGGCCCTGGCTGGTTTCAGTTACAAAGCACTTTTCCTTTGCCCTGAAATGCTGACTCAAGTTAGTCAGTTTTTGAAGAAAAAAGAAGAGATTCTTCAATTCTTTTTTAATCAATTCTCCTGTCCTATAATTTCTGAGGCAAGCGCTATGCTGTTTTAATTGCCACTTCTTGGCAGAAATGGGTGGAGTAGGAGGCACGGAAACTTCTGGTTAAGCATCTGCCAGGCAACCTGGAAACTGTGTCAGTGCTAGCTTCTCATAGGTATTTAAAAACCCCAGGGTTGATGCCTGTTTTGTGGCAAGCTAGATGCAAAGAGCCTGTCAAGGCGAATGTGAAGGAAGAGTGGAGGAAGGAGGCGAGGGATTGTGCTGTAAGCTAGCGAAAATGAGGAGCCGCTGTGGGAGAGCAGCTACGCTCTGAGAGGGTGTAAGCAGGGGCCTGACTGAGCCTCTTCAGTTCCTGCAGGTGTCCAGAGTAAAGGGCAGTGCTGGGTGCAGGAAAGTTCTACCCAGGTGGTTCCAAGGCTCCACCATCTCCACACCAAACTGCCTTTCAGGGGACTGTAAGGTCGTGTGGTGGTCAGGCTCATGGGTCAACTTGGCCAGGTGATGGTGCCCTGTTGTTTGGTCAAGCCAGCACTGGCCTGATTGTTATTGTGAGGACACGTGGACTTAAGTCATCAGTAAGCTGATTGCTTCGATGGCTGATTCCAGCTACAATCAGCTGAGGAGATTGCCTTCAGCAATGAGAGACAGCGCCGCCAATGAGGTGAGGGCTTTAAAAGGAGCCGTGATGATTTCAGCAGGCAGGAGGGAGGGTTTCCGTCTCTGCTTCAGCCAGCTTCTCCTGGCGTTCCCAGCTCGCAGCCCACAGTCATGTGAGACATCTTCATAAAGTCTTGAAATGTTTACAGGTCTCTCCTGTAGGTTGTTTCCCTAGAGAACCCTGACTATTACAAGTAGGATGATGAAAGACAAGGCTCCCCTTCTAGAAAACGGAGGTAAGAAACGGGCCCTAGACAGACGACGGAGGACAGCGGTGCTGCTGGTGTCTAAGATCCTCCTGTGGCTTCCCGCTCCCCCATGGTAGAACCAAGGCCTTCCTGTGGCCGCTCGGCCAGCTCGCGTCGCTCCTGACTGCACCCCACCCCCTCCAATCCCACTCCTCCTCCCTAGTCCCAAAACACACCACACCTGCCTCGGGGTCTCTGCTCACGTTTGCCCTGCCTAGAATGTTCCGCCCAGGTATCTGCTTGGCCCTCCCCACTGCTTACCTCCTTCAGGCCTTTCCTGAGGAGAAGTCTTCTGAGCCCCTATTTACAACTGCAGCTCCCTCACCTCATCTTGACTTTCCTTCACAGCACACACCACCTTTTAACACTCGTGTGCGTATTTACTGTGTCACTGGCTGAGTCTCCTACCTGAATGCCTGCCCAGGAGGAGCAGAGATCTTTCCCTGCTTTCTTCATCGCCTAAACGGTGCCTAGCTCATATTGAGCACTCGGTGCATGTTTACTTACAACGGATGGATGCTGGACTTGCCGTGCTCAGCACCACGTCTTTAGTGGGGCAGAGAAATTCCTGAGTAACAAGTCCTGGGCATAAGGGGTCCACACTCGGGTGCAGGCTGGCAGTTCTAATCAGTGGGCATTGGGAGTGCCAGTGTGTTTGACTCTACTGCAGAGCCGCTCTGGTCTGGGGTGGAAGCTATGGCTACAGGACCCACCTGATTTGGAGGAGCAGGGATGAGATTGGAGATACCAGTGCCTAAGTCCCTGCCATCAGGAGCCTGGTTGTGTCAGAAATGGAAAGCTCGTGGTGAAGCTGCGTCCCCAGCAGTGAGTGCAAACCCAGGGTGGAGTTTGGGGACAAAGCCTTGTCAGTATCCAGACTAACCAAGGGCTGTAGAAAAGCATGGGGTCTGGTTGCCTTGTCGTGGCTTTGGAGCCCCCCAGCTGCCCAACTCCCGGCCTGCTCTTAGCTGGTCTTCATGGGCCCAAATGTACATACCCCGAAGCATGCCCTGGAATCGTCTTACAGGCACGATGCTTCTGATGTGCTCAAAACCGAGCTGGGTGTCTGCGGCGGGTGGGATGTAGAGGCATTTTATCAGCCCGTTTCCTGACAAAGATAACTGTAAGCGTGCTGAAAGTGCTCTGTGTACATCTTCCTCTACGAGGCCGTCATGAAATAGGCATGGTCAAATAGAAGAGGGAAATGGGCCTCGGGAAAGCTAAAAAGTAGCCCATGCTCACGCAGGAGGAGCTCGGTGGCAGCGTGGGGGTTTCTCTCCAAACCTGTGCCTGAAGCTAGGCTCCTTTCTCTGGCCCCTGTGCCACAGGATGTCAGGGCCAGGCTGGGCCGCTTACTGCCTGGGTCTTTGCAGGCCCCGTCGCCTGCCTGCCTGGGCGGGGTCAGTGTGACCTCCCGGCCTGGTTAGGATACCCTGTGGGAACAGTGGGAACAAAGAGCCCAAATCCAGCCGGGGTTGTGTGCTCTAGCTGGCGTTTGTGGTTAGCTAGCTACGGTGGTAAGACGCACGTGCCTCCCCCAAGCCTTGAAGAGCCGTGACCTTCCCAGGTCTGAGTGCTGATGAAGGTCACGGGGACCCACACCTCGAGCTGGCCGGCAAGGCCTCGGGAGTTCCGCCTGGCGCCTGTTCCACTCTTCTCTTCCTGGCGGCACTGCTGCAGGCCCCACTGGGGTTGCGATTGCCGCTAAGCAGAGGATTCATCCAACAAACATATTCGTTCAGAGACATTTTTGAAGCATCGCAGACCCTCTGGAAGTGCTTGTAAAATAACTACTTGAGCTACGGGGTCTCCAGGCATCAGGTCAAGTCTTCTTGGGGGTGGCAGCAGGAGCTTGAGTGTTAGAAGGCCAGACAGGGGAAAACTAGGCCCTGGTGCTCTGGCAGCAGCTCGGTAAGCTGCCTTGGCCTTTGCATTCCCCACAGCCCCTCCCTCAGGCCAGGGACACCGGGGAGGGGGTGCTTGCTTGTAAAGCGGCCTCATGGAACGTGCCTACGTTCTGGATCTTTCCTTAGACCAGCCTCATCTAAAGTTATCAGCTCTGCATCTCATTCTTTAGAGGTCCCATAAATGCATCCAGGTTAATGCTAGTAATTAGTTAATGCAGTATCTTCATTAAAAATGCCTTTTAAAGGTACATTATTCCTCAACCTGGAGGAATGATAACTGGAGGAGAATTTGGAAGGCCTGGCTGCCTCATGAGCAAGAGTGTGGTCTAGGGTATCTGTGGGATGTTGCACTGGCAAAGCCTTTGCAGCGTCTCTGTGCCTAGCAGAGCTCCTCGGGCTTTCTTGGTGCTTAGAAATGGGTGGTTAATGCAATAATTTCACTTAAATCTAAGCAATAATTAAGGCCCAGCCCCAGTCCTCAACAGTTTAAGAGAGAAGCTTAAACACACTCCTGGGATCAGACTTAACTGTTCTAAGGATTTGTGTGGAAAGAGAATTAGGTCCCAGAATGAATAGTGTGAGGCAGAAGCACAAACTGTGATAGGCTTTTTGTGCCCTGCTCACGAGTAACACTAAATGCCAAATGAACCAACGACAAACCGAGGGCTAAGGATACCCTGCTAGCCCATCATGAAAGACGAAGGCATCGTGGCTTTGAGGTAACCTGATAGGCCAGACCCGTGAATGAATCCACAAGAGCAGCTGGAATGTGATTAATTTTTACCTACCACTACTACTAGAGCCCAAAGAGGGCTCATTCACGTCATACTTTTGCTTAATGTGAAAGTTAAGTTGCTTACCTTCCAAGAGGGAGATGGAAATCATGGGACCCTCCAGGTGACTGCACAAGGTGAAGATTTCTTTGATAGGTCTGGGGCATCCTCTAAGAAATAAGATGAATCCACAAGCTGTGGCAGGCATACTAAAGCAGAGCAAGTTTGTTCAGGCTTCATTTTCTCCTTTGTGAATGTTGAAGGACCTCCCAAGCTTTGTTTAATCTAGGATGAAGAGGTTACGAATAGGCCGCAGGGAACTAGCTGGTGTAATCAGGTCTGTTGTTTCTAAAGCCACCATTTGTATTCTGCTTGTAGCTCTGCTATTGGCAATAGCACAACGAACGTCACAGGTTTTAAAGGCAAATTTTAAGAACTGGTGCCTGCCCCAAACCACCTCATGAAGTTATTATAAAATGATATAAAATGATCAAAAGTAATGAGTGTCTTGAAATTTTCCCAAACACTTCAAGCGTGGTTCATCACTTTGAGAGATGACAAATACGTGGCATGAGCGTCAACTTCCCATGCCAAGTGGTGTTAATCGTCTTTGTCATTTTCTCTTACTTATTCCAAATGGGGAGTCAGAATCCTTCATTGCATAATGCTCTAGACACTGTACCAATGATTAGAGAAGAGTTAAAACCAAATTCCTATTAGCTTAAGAGGTTTAAGAGGAGGTCATTTCAAGGAGGGTGGAAAAGGAACTTTGGAGTCACATCCTTTGTCTGCAATTACTAACATTAACTGAATGCTTACTATGTGCCAAGTGTACATATATAGTTATATTAGGGCGGACTGTATGTGTGTGTACATATGAGCATACACGTATATATTCTACATATTAAAAAGAAGCAACATGATAAAATGTTGACATTTTGTAAAATACAAAAAAAAAAATTATAAGACCTGACCTTTTCCAATAATTCTGAGGATAGTCCATTTTCTGAAGAAGAGTGAGGAATAAATGTCAGATGGCTGAATCACAGAATATTGAAAAGGTTAAGGCAAAAGCAAAGCGTTGCCTTAGTTCTTTTAGGCGAGACATGACAATAAGTAAACCTAATTTATTAGCTTGTTCTTGTGGTGCTATGAGAGCCTGTTTTTCATGGGCAATGATGACAGAAAATACAGGGCAGTGAGGTTCAAGATTCACTTTCTGAATGTCATCATCAAGGTTTTCTCTTATGATTCAGGAAAAAAAATCATGATTTTCTGCATTTCCCAGAAGGTATGCTTGTCCAACCACCTTTTACACACTTTCTACAGTTTATCAGAGGACAATGATAGAAGTTTTGTGTCTGGCAAGATGAACATTAGAGAAGAAGAAAGGTGAAAAATTCTTAAGATTCTGTGCATTCCAATATTTCTCCTTGTTGTCACTTCGGTGTCCCAGGTAACATTATAATTAGGAAGCATTCTGTCTACTCTGAATATATAATCTCCTTAACAGGTATAATCACCTCAATCAGTGAATAAGCTGGTTATTTGATATGTCATTTTCATCAGTTTGAAAAACATGAGCGAATATCCCAAAGATCCACTTATTGGACAAATATCCATCAAATGGTACTACTAATTAAAAAAAAAAGCTACCGTAGTTGTCCAATGTCTTTGACATTTAATTATTCAGTAGTATAAAAATCCTGGAAACAATTCCAAAATGAAAACTTTTTGTGACTTGTGAGTAGATCTTCGAATTTACCCAGGGGCAGTGTCATAAAGTGTTTGTAGAAACACTGATGCAGACACTTAAATTTTGCTCATTGGTGATGGCTCTGCTACGAGCAGTGGGCAGAGCTGGACAGAGCAGAAAGCTGCGTCTTCATAGTACCTAAACCTCCAGAGGCAGCAGCATCAAATGGGAGGGGAGAAACAAAACAGAGAAACTTGAGGAGACAAGTGTCAACTTCATCACCACCTCAAAGGTTAAGGGGACAGGAATAGAGGATTTAGAGCCAGTGGCCTCGAGACTGATAATGCTAATGACCATCCTTTGACAACATGCCTTGATTAAGCTTTTGGTGGAGTTTTTAAAACCTTAAAGTATGTTGGTTTCTCTTTCCATCTTCCAATTCAGGTCAAATTAGAAGACGTGACACTTCAACTGAACTTTGAGGAAAATCACCTGACTTCAGGCCATAGTGATCTTGAGCAGTCAGTGCCATTTGGGGGGAAGTGCCTTTTACTGAGGGACTTGCAGCCATGCCTGCTGCAAAACTGCACATCCTGCCAAGTCAATCCAACTTACAAGACACAGAGGAATCTAAATGTCTTCTCTAGAGTCTTCCGGAGGCAAGCCCACATGCTGTCATAAAGTGGTCCTTGGTATAAAGGCAGATTTCTTGCATGGCATAACATATAAACCTTGTGAATATTAGATTATTTTAATTTTCCAATAGTGCATTTAGTATGAGATCTTTACAACTTCTCATTCAAATATTCCCACAAAACATTTGAAAACAAATGTCTCAGTAATTCATACCCACAAATACATTATCACTGAATAAGAATTTTCACCTGTAGTTTCTGATCTGGTTACATAAAGGTTCTTTGACTTTTAACTAAGTCAAAGTTGAAGCTGTACATATTTTCTGTGACCATTTTCTTTAAAAAATGAAGTTAAAAATTTGCATCTGATGCCCCCTTTTTATTGGATGTAAAACAACACTTCCAGTTAATACCTAGCATCGTCTAAATATCAATAGTCCTTGGGCAGTTGATGAACCTTTGTTTCTATTTTTTTCAGGTGTTTCAAATATTGCCTCACATCAGTTAGGTAATATCAGCCTCCTGGTGAATGCTTAGGAATGTAAATTTCTATTTTAAATGTTTTGGGAGGAGGGTAGAACATACAAGTTCCCACATCACTTTTTCCCTTTGTTTAATAGCCAAATGTAGGAATTCACCTATAAATGTCTTCAGAGATGGCACAAAATTGTGCTATGATTAGACCAAATAACTACATTGTTTGTGGCTTTGTTTCTCTAACAAAGTGCTCTTATTTGGCGGGTAGTTTCAGGCACAATATAAAATTACAAAGGGCTCTAGAGTGTCTACAATAGATACAAAAGGAAAAGGGCGACTGTTTAATGCACACGTGCGCACACACACAACTGACCAGGCTTTCGGGGTTAAGTGAGGAAGCCCTTGTTCAGTGATAAAGGTAATGTTTTCAAAGAGATGAATCAGAAATTTAGGAAAATTCAAGCCCATTTCTCACAGACACTATCAACCATATTCTTTGGAGCTAAGCAAGAAATGTGGTGATTAAACAGCATTCTCTCAATGGCCATAGACCATTTTTCCCAGACACCAGGGTCACCAGCAGGGAATCCCCAGAGCGGATGTGGCTGCTGACACCACCTGTGGGAAGCGACACACAGGAAGTGTGCAGCTGCGCCCGCCCGCAGAGGCGGTGCCCAGGCAGCCGCTACGGGGGAGTTGTATCACAACAATCACACACAATAAGGCAGTTTATAAAACAAGCACCAAACAGGTCGGCGTACTTGTCACCATGATCTTCAAACTTCAGCCTGAACAATGAAGTTAATTATGAGGGTTTAGTATGGTAGGATGACCCAAGTTATCTTTTAACTTTTTCTTGTGGAAGAGGAAGGAACACTGGTACTTAAAAAAATAAACTGGAAAATAATATAGCTTCAAGTGAACAAATAAATAAGAATTTCTAAGGAAGTCTTTGCATTATCTATTGCTTTCCTCTTGATTTGGTTCCGTTGATAATTTCTCCCCAAGTTTTCTAATAAGTTCTGCTAGGTCTTCTGTATTCTGAGATTTTTCTTCAAGGAGTTCATAGCGGAGGCTCGAGATATCTTGTTTAATTTCTTTCAGTTCCCCTTTGAAAAATAAGAGTGATAAACAAATTGTAAACACACAATACAGCGAAACTAGTGATTCTTGGATAGGTCGAAATTAGTCCTAATTTCATATACATCTGTATTTTGAAACCTTTCAAGGGAAATATCTTCCTAATGACGCAGGTTTCTATTTTCTAAGTATTTTAATAAATGAAGAGATTATAGCAAAATTACAACAAAAGCCCTCCTAAAATAAGTTAAATGGAAATGGTGGTGGTGAGGGTCACAGGGGTCAGGATGGCATCTCCTCTGCCTTTCCCAACCAATCCTCCTCTCTCAAAGCTTCCCTCCCTCTGCAGAAGGAAAAAATAGTTATTTATCCAGCAAGTGGTATCCGCCCCCAACTTTGGAGAACTAAGCATGTTCCCCAGGATTTAATGGCATCGATACTGAGATCCACTCTCTTCCCTTGAAGCTCAACCTTCCCACGTGCCTGCAGCTCCAGCTCCGCCTCCGGCCCAGTGTCCCAGCCCACGCTCAGAGCCTACGTGTCTCTGCGTTCAACTCACCTTCATTGACTTCATCACTCTCCTTATCGATCTGGGCTTTCAGTACGTATCTTTTAATGAGCCTCTTCATTATTTTCTAGACAGAGAAAGAAAGGTGTCACTTTTAATTTCATGACAAATCTCTCCCTTGGGATAAGTTCCGGAGTCATCTTCCCTTTGGTAAGCGCTTGGGAAGTGATGCCTATCCATGCTGAGGATGACTTAGCTGGCAGGGAAGGTGTGATGTCTCCAACTTTGTTTTTCTTTTTAAAGAGATACATCACCTAGGTTGATGACTCCAAAAGTTAATTCTTGAGAAAAGAATCAATTTGGAGCAAACATCTACTCCTTTATGCCCGCTTCATGTATGTCATTTGAAAAGAATTAGACACGGCCTTTCAGCTGGGCAGGATAGAGGTCCCTCATCAAAGGATGTAGCCTTTTTCATCTTACACTTATTTGCTATTAATTTAGTGGTGGCCAGTTTCGATGTGAGGACATCTCTCCAGTATCTGGGCTTCCGGTGTATGCGTGTTGCTCTTACCAGGCACTTTCCGTGGTAAGCAGGAAGCGCGGCACCCCTCTGCAGGAATTTCTGGGGTGGGCATATAGCTAAACCAAAACTTACTACCCACACCCAAAATTAAATGGTGGGCAGTGAAACTCCACTTCTAAGGACACATCCTAAGGAGATGATTGGGTGGATGGACAAGTGTACTCATAGTGGAAAAAAAATTAATTCCCTAAATACCCATCAATAAGTTATTTTTAATGAATTATATATTTATACAAAGGAATAGTATAGATAAATTGTATATATGTTTTGTGGAATAAAAAGCACAAACTACAAAAATGTGTAAGTTTACATGTACATTTATACAGTACTATTAAATAGGTATAAAATTATACACACATATATCATCTAGCAGAATGTTCACCAAAAGTAAACAATATATTTCTCAATGGTAGAATCTGAGGTGATTTTTACTCTCTCATATTTTTTGTAGGATTAGACTTTTTACTATAAACACACAAGTTCTCACCTCCATGATGCCAAAGATTTCATCTATTTTGTTTGTTTATATATCTCCAGCCTAGAAAGTGGCAGCTTGTAGTCAATAAATATTTGTTAAATTTATGCATTATTTTGATATTCAGGGAAAAATCCTAATAGTTCATTTTCATTTAAATAAATATGCAGTTTGAGGATGTAAATCTAACAAATAACTAGCCTGTTTCTTTAAAAATTCATGCTTACCAGATACTGTCTTGGAGGATTATTGAAACTGTTTAAATGGAAATCTTCCGAGCTCTGTCTCCTTGATTGCTTACTCTGCCCAAGCTGTAATTTGAGAAGAATTAGAAATTGATTCTTATTTCTTTTCAAATAATACAATTAATTATATTATTGTAAAATACTACTTCTGTAATAATCTCATATTAAAATATACCCAAATGTATAGTGCCATTTTACTGCCACTGGCTATTCAAGGTTGCCTGAGGAGTACCTTTTGACATTGTTTAGCCATTAATCATGCAGTCATAAGAGTCCTGCTTTAACCTTCCCATAACTTCCCATAACTTCCAGTTGGGAAAGTGATGGTGGGTTCAGAAGATCATTAGACAAGCATGACTGACTACGGTACCCCACCTGCAGTGGGGTGAAAAGGGGACTCTGAAGAAACACCAGGGAGAGGGTTTATCGTTAAGACAGAACTTAGGGTGCCAAGAAAACACTAGCTTATCCATTTGAATTTTAGGATACAAACAGGATCCCATTGAGACAGCCCTTTCCAAGTGTGTTTGCTTGAAGAGGCAAATAATAATTAAGAATTTCTGCAGTCTGTAATAAAGGACTTAATGTTCCATATTAACATGTGAGAGGATGTTTTAATGTGTTTTAATGCATTTTTCTAAAGAAAAAAATTAGTTTTTAAAAAGAATGAAGTAGAAGAAGCTAAGCCAATTAGAGTAGCACTTAATTTGTATGTTTTTAGTGCAGATGTCTTTAGAGAGTGTTTAATAATTAGGAAATGCAGCTGTCTTCCAGAAGAAAAGTTTCAAGGTTGTCTTTGAAGACAGTCATGATATGTATTTCCTAATCCCATCTAAGATGCTGTAAGCAAAGCTCAGTAAGGCTCAATTAAAACATTTGCCTTAACTTCAATATCTTCGTGTTTTGATGGCCACATGCGGAATTAAAACAGCTCATGAGAACATTCATCCATCTAACAAGTGTGTACTGAGTGTCCTCTACCTGTAATGAACTGTGCCGGGTTATGGGTATTCAATTATGAACCTAAACAATTGTGATCTAGCTGAGTTATGATAATAGGAAAATATGGCAAAGCTGATGAGATCCATAAAAACAATATATGATATTTAAAATATTGTTTATTTTGAAAATCATTTATTTTGTTTTAAAAATCATAAAAACTATTGCTTCTTTTTCATGTAGCTATTTCCCTTTTTCTTTAACCCCTCTAAAAATATCACCAAAATGTCCAAATGTTTCTACCTATTTTGACTTTAAATATCATTGGGATCAAATTATACAACTCACCAAATTAATCAAATAGAAGCAGCCTTAATTCTTAAAAAAAAAAAAAAAAAAAAA
>JAQZBX010069041.1:0-15644 GCA_029593785.1 Cabassous unicinctus | reverse complement strand
CATAGTCAAAGTACTAAAAGAAAAAATCTTCCAGCCACAAATTCTCTATATAGGAAAACTGGCATTCAAAAATGATGGAGAGTTCAAAATATTCACAGACAAACAGAAACCAAGAGAGTATGCCAATGAGAAATGTGCACTTCAAGAAACACTAAAAGAAGTTCTACAAGATGAAAGGAAAAAACAAGAGAGAGAAAGTTGGAGGATAGTGTAAAACAACTAAAAAGACAAAAAGAGAAATAAAAACAACATATGACATACATGAATCCAAAGAAAATATGGCTGAAGTAAGAAATTCATTGTGAGAAATTACACTGAATGTTAATGGATTGAATTCACCATTCAAGAGACACAGATTGGCAGAATGGATGAGGAAATATGATCCATCTATATGCTGTCTACAAGAAACCCACATTTGAACCAGGGATTCAAGGATGCTGAAAGCAAAAGGCTGGAAAACAATTTAACAAGCAAACAAAAGCCAAAAACGGGCAAGAATAGCTATCCTAATATCAGACAAAATAGACTTTAAATGCAAAACTCTTGTAAGAGACAAAGATGGACACTATATATTAGTAAAAGGGGTAATCTCTCAAGAAGAGAGAACAATCATAAACATTTATGCACCTAATCAGGGTGCCTCAAAATACAGGAGGCAAACTCTGGAAAACTAAATGGAGAAATAAATGCCTCCACAATTATAATGGGGGACTTTAATACAATATTATCACCATTAGACAGAATATCTAGGCAGAGAATCAATAAAGAAAGAAAGACTCTGAGCAATACATTAGAGGACTTGCTCCTAATAGAAATATACAGAACACTACACCCAAATACAGGAGGATTTACATTCTTCTCAAGTGCACAAAGATCATACTCCAAGATAGACAACATGCTAGGCCACAGAACAGCTCTCAATGAATTCAGAAAGATTGCAATTATACAAAGTAAACTCTCTGACCAGAATGGAATGAAATTGGAAATCACTAAGGGCCAGAGAAACAGATTAGGCACAAAGATATGGAAGTTAAACAACACACTCTTAGACAAACAGTGGGTCAAGGAGGAAATCTCAAAAGAAATCAGTAACTACCTTGAAACTAATGAAAATGACAAGACAACATATCAAAACCTCTGGGATGCAGACAAAACTGTGCTAAGACGAAAGTACATAGCCATAAATACATATATTAAAAAAGAAGAAGCAGCTAAAATTGAAGACCTAACTGCACACTGGAAGAATTGGAAAAACAACAACAAACTAAACCTAAGGGAAGTAGAAAGAAGGAAATAACAAAGATTAGAGCAGAACTAAATGAAATAAAGAATAAGAAAGCACTAGAAAAAATAAACAAAACCAAAAGCTGGTTCTTCAAGAAGATCAATAAAATTGACAAACACTTAGCCAGACTAAGAAAGGAAAAGAGAGAACAAATACTAATACACAAAATAAGGAATGAGCAAGGAGATGTCAATACTGACCCCACAGAAATAGGGTATCATAAAAGGATACTTTGAAAAATTATATGCCAACAAGAATGATAATTTAGAAGAAATGGACAAATTTCTAGCAATTCACAAACAACTTACACTGATGAAAGAAGAATTTGATGAACTCAACAGTCCACTGCAAGTAAAGAGATTGATGCAGTCATTAAAAACCTCCCAACTAAGAAGAACCCAGGACCAGATGGCTTCACATCTGAATTCTACCAATAATACCAGAGAGAGCTAACATCAATCCTGTATAAGTTCTTCCAAAGAATAGAAGCAGAAGAAATATGCCTAACTCATTCTATGATGTCAAAATTTCCCTAATACCAAAGCCAAACAAAGAAACCACAAGAATGGAAAATTACAGACAATTTCTCTGATGAACCTAGATGTTAAAATCCTCACCAAAATATTTGCTAATTGCATTCAACAACATATCAAAAAATTATACAGCATGACCAAGTGGGTTTCATCCTGGGTATGCAAAGATGGTTCAATATAAGAAAATCAATCAATGTAATACACCACATAAACTGATTGAAAGGGGAAAAAAATCGCATGATCATCTCTACAGATGCAGAAAAAGCATTTGACAAAATACTGCATTTTTCCTGATTAAAAAACACTGCAAAAGATAGAAATAGAACAAAACTTTCTGAATATGATAAAGGGTATAAATGAAAAACCCAAAGCTAACATCATCTTGAATGGTGAAATTCTAAAAGCCTTCCCTCTGAGATAGGGAACAAGACAAGGATGCCCATTATCACCACTCTTATTTAACATTGTCTTAGAAGTACAGGCTTGAAAACTGAGGCAAGAAAAAGAAATAAAAGGCATCCAAACTGGAAAAGAAGAAGTAAAAATTTCAGTATTTTCAGATGACTTGATCCTATACGTAGAAAGCCCTGAGAAATCTACAACAAAGCTTCTAGAACTTATAATGGAGTTCCATAATTTCGCAGGCTATAAGATCAATGCTGAAAATCATTAGCATTTCTGTATACCAATAACGAGCAACCTGAGGAGGAAATCAAGAAAAAAAATACCATTTACAATAGTAACTAAAAGAATCAAATGCCTAGGAATAAATTTAAAGAAAGATGCAAAAGATTTATATACAGAAACCTACACAACACTGTTAAAGGAAATCAAAGAAGACTTAAATAAATGGAAGAATATTCCCTGTTCATGGATAGGAAAATTAAACAACACCAAGATGTCTATCCTACCCTAACTAATCTACAGATTTAATGTAATCCCAATAAGAATCAACATTGAATTTTTTAAGGAACTGGAAAAACTAACTACAAAATATATTTGGAAAGATAAGAGGCCCTGAATTGCCAAAGACATATTGAAAAAGAAAAATGAAGTTGGAGGTATCACACTGCCTGACTTTAAAACATACTACAAAGCTACAGTACACACAACTGCATGGTATTGGCACAAGGATAAACATACAGAACAATGGAACCGAATTGAGAGTTCTGATGTAAATCCTCACAAATACAGACATCTGATATTCAACAAGGCCACCAAGCCCACTCAGTTGGGAGAGAATGGCCTCTTTAACAAGTGGTGCTTTGAGAACTGGATATCCATATCCAAAAGAATGAGAGTGGAATACCATCTCACACCTTATAAAAAATCAACTCTAGATGGATCAAAGATCTAAATGTAAGAGCCAAAACCATAAAGAACTTGGAATATAATGTAGGGAAGCATCTACAAGACCCTGTAATAGGAAATGAGTTCATGAACTTCACACCCAAAGCACGAGCACCAAAAGAAAAAATAGATAAATGAGATCTCCTCAAAATTAAAAACTTCATCACTGCAAAGGAGGTTATCAAGAAAATAAAAACGAAGCCTACACAATGGGAGAAAATACTTGGCAACCATATATCTGAGAGGAGCCTAATATCCTTCATATATAAAGAAATTCTACACCTCAAAAATAAAAAGATAAAACTCACATTTAAAAAATGGGCAAGTGACCTGAAAAGACACTTCTCCAAGGAAGAAATACAAATGGTTAAAAAGCACATGAAAAAATGCTCGACATCGCTGGCTATTAGGGAAATGTAAATCAAAACTACAATGAGATACTATCTTACACCAATCAGCATGGCAGCTATTAAAAAAACAGCAGACTATAAGTGTTGGAGAGGATGTAGAGTAATAGGAACCCTCATCCACTGCTGGTGGGATTGTGGAATGGTCCACCCACTGTGGAGGACACTTTGGTGGTTCCTCAGAAAACTAACAATAGGTCTCCCATATGATCCAGTGATTCCACTGCTGGGTATATACCCAGAAGAATTGAAAGCAAAGACAAGAACAGATATGTGCACACCAATGTTCATAGCAGCATTGTTCACAATTGCCAAAAGTTGGAATCAGCCCTGGTGCCCATCAGCAGATGCATGGATAAACAAAATGTAGTACGTACATACAATGGAATATTACTCAGCTGTAAGAAGGAATAAAGTGCTAAGACACGGAATGACATGGATGAATCTTGAAGACTTATATTGAGTGAAGCAAGCCAGGCATTGAAGGATGAACAGTACATGACCTCACTGATTTGAATTGACGAAAGTTAGCATTCTCTGTGTACCATTGTCTGAAAGATAGGTTAACAAGAGAAAGAAAGGGAAGAGAAAGTTTTGAGCCATCACCCATACGGACATAATCTATGGTAAAGTGATAGAGTATAGTTGCATATTGAAGGATAGGACAGGTGTGTAGTGATATTACTGGGTTTGGTTGTGCAGGGTTGACAGGGTGGGTAGATTAGGAAGGGCAGGTTAGACTACCCAGTATACTGGGGGGAGAGATGGGAGAGGGACCAGGTGAACATGGGATTTGTGGGTATGATGTTGAAAGTACAGGAGTGGGAATTCTCTTATGGCAATATGACAAGGTGGTGTCATTGGTTTAGGGTGTAGGTTGGGGGGGCATTCAGGATGGGGTGCATCTGGAGTAAGCTTCTTGGGAGTGTATGAGTGTTCATGCTGTCATAATATGTTGTATCAGGGAGTGGTGACCCACATGGTGAGTGGGAAGGAGATGGACCCCCATCTTTGGAAGGACTGATTCACCCAGAAACAGACAGGTGGGTATCTCTTATGAGCAAGGGTGGATCCTAATAGGGGAGGACAATCAGCGTGTCAAGACATTTTGTTGCATGTAACTATGAATCTTGTCATCCAATGAGTCAAGACAGGGCGTGTCATGTGCCCCACGGGGATGGGGAGGAAGGAACAGGGAAGATCAAACAGGGGGTGTTTAGTGGTCAGGGGAAATGTTTTCCATTACCTTACAGTGATGGACACAGGACATGGTAAATATCATTAAAAATTATTAAACTGTACCGTGTAAATTGTAAACTATACTGTAAACCATAGACAATGTTTAGTAGCTATATTTCACTATCTGTATAACAGTTATAACAATGCTACCATCCACATACAAAAAGGTTTTAATATGGGGTAAGGAAAGGAGGAGGAGGTTGGATGTATGAGTGTCTCTAGTATTCTGTGGATGATTTTGCTGTGACCTAAAACTTCTTTGAAATTAAATGAAAATTTGGGAGACACTGGTGAGTGAGAGGGGGCAGGTGCCACAGTACAGACTGGACACCCAAAAATGCAGTGATAAAAGGAAAAATGTTAAAAAAATTTTTTTTTAATTTTTTTGTTTTTTCCCGTTTTTTGAATATCTCAATCCTTAATTTTATTTTATTTTTAGAGTTTTTTTTAAGTTTCCATGTATTTTATCTCTTACATTTAAACTTAATTATTTCATTTTCCTATTAATTGTATTTGGCTATCATATGGGCTTCATCTTCAAGGAAGGTTTGGATCACAAAAGGTTTACAGTGGGGGCAGGAGAGAATCATTGGTGGGGCCTGTCTGGGATGGGGTTTTCATGGGAGGAACTTCATCTGAATATACATGAAAGACATATAAAATTTTTCAAATGATCAAGGGTTGGGGCATGGTCACAGTGGGTGGAGAATCACTCAATAAATGAGAGAATACTGAATTCCCAGCCTGGAGAGCTCTCCCACATTCTGCAATGAGGAGCAACAGTCCCCCGAGTACAGGGGCAGTGTCTGGCAAAGGAGGATGGTCTACTAATTGGTTCTTGCTATTGAAGATAGTCTTTGGTCTTGTAATTGAAACTTAGCCTACTGTTATGGGGTGCCTAAGTGTTGCCACCTGAGAGCCTCCTTGTTACTCAAATGTGGCCTCTCTTTAAGGCAAACTCAGCTTATGAATGCATTACCTTCCTCCCAGCTTGAGACATGACTCCTGGGGATAAGCCTTCCTGGCAAGGCGGGATTAATTACAAGTGCCAACTGACAATACAACTGGAAAAAGACCTTGAATAAAAGGGGGAAAGGTTAAAGAAAAATGAGTTCATGTGGCTAAGAGAATTCAAAGAGTGTTGGGATTCATTCCAGAGGTAACACTTACACACACATAGGTAGGATCTCATAGAACTTCAAAGTGGATAAAACCCCACACAGAGGGCCTCCTGAGGGCTCTGGAGACACCCAAGTTCTATATAAGGGGGGATAGCTCCAGAGATTGGTGCCTTATCAGTGGGTTGTACTTTGGAATCAGTCTCCTGAGAGTGACAGAGTTGGACTCAGATAAGTCCTCCCTGCATATTGTCCATCAGTCCCTTCTATTCAAACCTATACTTGGTGCTGGAGTTTGTAGGTGTACTTTCAGAGACTCAGGTCTTTGGCCTGCCCATGTGCCAGCTGTGGCTGGAATCTTGGTTGAGCTTCACCTCCTTCTCTGCAGCTCAATGTACTCACCCAAGTCACCTGGTGAGGAGATGATGATGGACAACGGTCATTCCAGGGAATGGAAAGTCTGCAGCTCAAGGCAAGATAATCCCATCCACTGTATCCATGGGATATAAGCTCCCTCTCACTTGGAGTTGGAGTGGACATACCCATCCCAGACTCCTCAGGATTGGGGGAAGAGCTATGGACTAGAGTGGACTTACTGGTATTCCATTTTGGACATATTGTGATTCAAACAATGAAAGAAATTACAACATTGAGGTGGAGCCAGTGGCCACTGGATGCTTTTGTGGCAGGGAGAGGGAAAAGCAGTTGTTATACAGGGGCTTTTTTGGGGCTTGGGAATTATCCTGAGTGACATTACAACGACAGATATAGGCCATTTTACATCAGCATATAACATGCAGAACTGTGTGAGAGAGAGTGTGGCCTTCAATGTGAGCTATGGTCCATGCTTAGTGGCAAAGCCCCAAGATGTGTATATCCATTGCAGGTGATGTGCCACACTAATGAAAGATGTTTATGTGGGATGTTATGTGATGTTTGGAAGGTGGTGAACATGAGAATCCCTGTAATTTTTGTGTAACATTTATTTAATCAAAGTATCTTTTAAAATATAAAAAAATTAAACAGTAAAGAAAAGAAACAAAAAAAAATTGCAATTAGAAACAAATAAAATTTGCTTTTGATAAATATTTATTCATTAGTCTTGTCTTACCTATCTCATTCTTTTCTGTGAAAATTATTTATTTCACTTTTGATTAGATCTTTATTTCATTAAAAACAAACTTACAATTTTCATCATCTTAAATATTTAATACATATAATTCCAGTTTATTTTATTGGTATCTTATGAACCTAGGGAAATTACACCCTAGCCAAATAAATTTGGACAATTATAGTTTATGCAAGAAATGTTCTTTTTTTCCCCCTCCACCAGAGGCTAAAACCTTTTTTCTTCTTTAATAAAATTATAAAATTGTGAATAAGCTTAAATGTATACTGACTGATAGGTTCTGAAATATATACAATTGTGTAATTTGTTTTAATCATACTTTAGAAAAGAATTTTCCACTGCCTTTACGGACTTTTTCTGTACTTACAAAAATTTGGTAATTGGACTAAATCCCCTCATTTTAAAGCTGTTAAAAGGTTTAAATTAGGTAATTAAAGGGCAAACAATGCTTTTTAATTCCCTGGCCTAGTAGATAAGAATTTTAAGCTAAAATTACATTTCTATATCTTTTTACAGCTAGCCCTTCCACCATAGCTTTCTATAGCCAGCACTGGTCCATGGAATCATGTTACTTTGCCATGAATTAAAGTACATTTAATATCTACAAAGGCTAACACCTTTTGCTGATTATTACGTGACTAATAAATGGCTAATTCTACATGTGGCTTCTGTTCCCCTGGGTACCTGGCTATTATTCTCCCCTGGGGATCTTGACCCCTCCCTTAGGGTAGGAAAAGTGTGCCTACCCAGTTTCAATTAGGGGGGGCAGAATTTTCCTGGAGTTGGGGTGGCAGCTTCTTTCCTAGCTTCCCTTCTCCACCAGTAGTCTTATGGGATGGTTTTGTCAATCTTTTGTTCTTAGGGAATTTGCTCCAAATTTTCACTAAAACAGGATTAGGCTGCCCATTGATTGTCTCTGGATCAGTACCCACAGCAATAAGATCTACCAACATTTGCTTATGTGACACAAAATTAGGTTCATCATACCCTTGTGTTGCCTTTCCTGCTGTACAAACCTCAGCTCCCTTTCTCTCAGCCTTTCTGATCTTTCCCTATATCTGCTATAGCCTGTGCAGTTCATGACACAGGGTGCCCCACCAGGGGGCTCAGGATCCATGTCAGAGGTCTATAATAACGTACAGGGGCAGTATGCCTCACAGTCTATTTTATTCCTCCTGTGAAATCTTGGCATCAGGACCCACAGAATTAGCAACATAAGTAGAATGTTTCATTCCTAATTCTTGCAAAATATCCTGTAACTCCTACATGGATTTCCAATGTAGGGTGGCATGGGGTATTTCTCCTTCATTAGGACAAGCAGTCCTGCATCCATCATCAGCCATACCCGTAGAAACGCTGCTTTTGCTTTACTAAAGGTAGTATATAAATGCTGACATAGAGAAAGATGAGTGGTAATGGATGCCAATTTATTCATTTCCACCTCAGATAGTACAACTCCTTCTGTTCCAATGTCCCATAACCTTAGAAACCAGTTAGACAGGGGCTCTCTAGGTTTCTGCCTGTAGTTTTTCCCTAAATCACTCAATTCAGCAGGAGTGTAGTCCCTCATATTGCATGTAACTTCTGATTCATGTGTTTGAACTGCTGGATTCCAGTGGTCTGATCTTGTAATGCCTTCCACTTCTGTTGTATTATAGGGTAAACTCACAGGAGTTCCTCATATATTCTACTTCACATTCTTCCTTTTGTTCCTCATCTGAGGAGTCATATGGTCCCATGCCTTAGAGTCCCACCCATGGATGGTTAATATCTCTGGACCTGGACTCAAGGCAATCTGTGACCCCTCGCCCAAGCATATCTACAAGCCAGGGTTTCTATCAGATCATCAATTCAGTGCAATCAATTGGTTAAAGAATCTTTCATCTCTTTCTTGCCAGATGCATGTCCGTTTCTAGCATTAATTTTTCTTCTAATCAGCACACAAAGGCCTTTGCCACTTGTTCTAACTTGGTAGCCACCTGTAAGTCTTCCAACAGGGTCCAGGCATTTTAAGGCTCTTAAAAGGTTTAAATTGAGGAATTATAGGAAAACTATGATTTTTAATCCCCAGCCTACCTTTCCCTATTTTGTTAAACATAGCCCTTTTCCAATTTTTCCTCCTTTTCCTTATCTGAGGAGGAATCCATAGGTTCCCATGCCTTAGGTTCCCACAAAGGGGTGGCTAATATCCTCAAGACATGGACTCTAGGCAGCCTTCAGCCACTAACCTGGACATATCTAAAAGCCAGGGTTTCTAACTTATCATTAACTCAGCACAGATGATCATTTAAGGAAACTGTTTTCTCTGCCTGTGCCAGGTGCATGTCCCTTTCTAACTAACTCTTCTTCCAAGCAGTGCACAGGAGTGTTTGCCACTTGTTCTGCTCAGTAGCCACCTGCAAGGCTCCTAATAGGAGCCATGGTACCACCTCCAATATCTGGCAGTCCCTTTTAACTTATGTAAGTGCAGCTGCTCTGCTACCAGCTGGAGCACAGCCAATATACCTGCCACAGGTTTTTTGATTTCCCCATACTCTCTCACAGTCTGCATTCATCCAGGAGAGCAGCTATCCCTCCTCACTTGGACATAATAGGCCAACCTGGAATTTCTCCCATAGAGTCTCCTTTCTCTGAGCGCATGCCTGCTACTTTGATGGTTCTCTGTCTCCTGAAGGTCATGAGTTGGGGGCAGCAAAAATACCAAAGAAAACACCTGGCATGGAATCAGACATGAGCTTTATTTATTGGGACTTAAAGACAGGAGAGATTCTCTGGTTGCAACAGGCCAGATAATGAAATAGTGCTCCAGAATCAGGAGAGAAAATGAAGGGCAATATAAAATATCTCACAACAAAGATATCTCATAACAAAATTATGGATTATTATGTATGACAACATAAACAAAAGCAGTACATTAAACAAGAGATAAATTCAACTCCATTAAAATTGTATACAGTTTTACATAAAAGTACATTAACAAGAAAGTAATACACAAGCTATAGTAAGGTAGAAACTAGTTGCAAACCATGTACCAGATAAGAGCTTACTATTCTGAATATATAAAATGTTTACAATGTGACAACAAAAAACAGCAATACAAATGAATATTGTGTAAAAAAGATTATAGGATAAAGAGGGTTTAAAATGTGACAAAGTTGGAAACAACTCAAGTGTTCATCAGTGAATGAATAGGTAAACAATAGTTATTCCATACATGCAATGGAGTAATATATAGTGACAAGAATGACGTCCAGAGAAATGCTGCAACTTGGAAGATCCTTGGGAAAAAAATAGGCCCTGTGAAATCAACAAGAGACATAAGGAAAAATATTGCATGATATCACATATAAAATAAATCTAGAAATAGCAAATCCACTGATACTGGCAATAGGATAGAGGTTAACATGCTCTGGAGATTGAGGGGATAATAAATGTACAATTTTGGATATGGAGTGTGAGTAAATAAATCAATAATAGTAAAAGAAATAGTGTGATGTCATTAACATGGTGACATGTCATACCCTAGGAAACCTACTCAGAGATTTATCAAAGGAAAGGACAAAATCCAATTGCTTAGACCTCTGTAGGGTGGAAGAGACTGGAGAAGGCCTCCAACAATGCTGAATTGAAGAAAAAGTAAATTATCAGTGTAAGCCAAATTATTAGTAAGCCAATGATATGCTTATGCAAAGTACCAGAAATATGTTGACTTTTATAAAAGGGTATTTATTTGGGGTAGAAACTTACAGTCACAGGCCCTGAAGAGACCAACTCAAGGTACTTTCTTACCCAATGTCGTTTGCCATGTGTTGAAGCAAGATGGAAGGTTATGTCTGTGAGGGTTCAACATTCCTTCTTCCTCTTAAGGCTCCATGGTTTCAGCTTCTTCCTATCTCAGCTGTAGGCTGGCATAGGTTCTGTCTCTCTTACAAGGGCTCATTTCTTTCTGGTCTCAGCTGCTCTGGTCTCTTCAAAAGTTCAGCTGTAAACTATCAAGCAGATGGTTCATCTCTCTTCCCTGGGTCACTGTCATGTCTATGCAGCTTTCTGTTTTCTTCTTTGTTCTTCTCTGTGTATCTACTGTTGTGTTCTCGATTGAGAATCTTTTATATAGCCCACTGGGGGGGTGGTATCAACCCTGCATGGCCTTATGAAGTGGTTGAATCAAAGCCCTAACACTGATTTAATAAATTTAAAACAAAACCTTTGAATACAATACAATCAAAGGGGTATCATGCCCAGAGAAACAAACCAGTTACAAACTTAATCAATATCTCTTTTTGGAATTCATAAACAATATCAAACTGCCATACTCCACCCTCTGAATTCCAAACAGACTTTATAATATTAAAAAATAAAAACCTTATTTCAGTAACAATGCTAAGTACAGACTCACATCACAATCAGTTTATAGAAATACAGTTTGTCTTGGGGCAAAGTCAATATTGTAAAATTATGAAACAATTTCTCTGCTTCCAATAGAGAAAGGGGCAGACATAGGATAAAATTTGCATTACCTTAAGGAGAAATTGGGAATGAAACATGAGTCATGGATCCCCTACCATTCCATAAACCAGCAGGGCATATTCCATTAGATTTCAAAGTTGGAGAGTAATTCTTAAGATGATGACTTGTTCTCCCTGGGGCCTCACGGGGAGCCACACTATCCACAAACCTGCCAAATGGCCATTTTCTTGGTTCTATCCTCATCAACATCTGGGTGGGACTAAGCTCCAGACCGTACACTGCAAAAACATTGGGGTGATGGCCACACATTCCCTGACCCTTGGGTAATTTGTTCCACCCACTCTGTACCCTAGGGTGGCAAACTGTCCCTGAACAGTGGGTTGGAACAACCACCCTCTTCAACTGCTGAGGCAAATTCACCCTCTCTGTACATATGGATGTGGTTCCTCTCCTGGACCAAGATTTCTTAACTCCAGATCTAAGCTTCCATGGCTTACCTCTTGAAGCCATTTTCCCTTCCATCACTCCCCTCCATGTCTCTTCTAGTCCAGGCTGACAGTGGATTTATTCATACAGCTTTCACAAAAAACTTATCGGTATAGCATGCAGGAAGCACGGTTACAAGCTGTCAGACAGTAAGACTTTCCACCAGTCTTTCCTGGATAACTGTATCTTCAATCCTGACTTACAAGTTCCATGTTTACTTAATTCCTCAGATGGGGCACTGCTGTCTTGGGGCTTGATTTCCAGAGGCTTGGAATTTCTGGAATTGGTATCTGTGGGTTTTTTGTTGTTGTTGTTTTGTGCCCTACAATTCATTTCTCAGCTTCTCTCTCTCATCTAACATTTTACTATGAGCTTCAAGGTGAAGCCAAGATGCCTTCTCTGAGTTTACTTTGGAAAGTCTTCAGCTAAATGCCCAGGCTCACCATATTCAAATTCTGCCTTCCATTAAACATTAAGTGTTAATCTTAAGTTCTCTGCAACTTTAAAACACAGATCACCTTTCCTCCAATTTCCAATAATAGTTTCATCATTTACTTCTAAGTCCTCATAAAAAGTCTCTTTAGCATCCATATTCCTACCAACAGTCTCTTCAAAGCAATCTAGACCTTTCCATCACGCATCTCACAATTCTTCCAAAAATACCCCTTAAGCATTTATGAAACTGTTCCAGCATTTTGGGATTTACAAAAGCACTTCCACACTCCTCAGTATCAAATTCTGTATTTGTCAGCCAAAGGGGTGCTGATGCAAAGTACCAGAAATCTGCTGGCTTTGATAAAGGATATTTATTTGGGATAGAAGCTTACAGTCAGAAGGTTTTATAGAGTCCAACTTGAGGTTACTTATGTACTTTCTCACCCAAAGTCTGTTGCCACATGTTGATGCAAGATGGCAGGCAATGTCTGTGATGGTTCAGCCTTCCTCTTTCCTCCTAAGTCTCCATGGTCCCAGTTTCTTCTGATCTCAGCTGTAGCCTTGCATAAGGCTCATCTCTTTTCCTGGGGCTCATTTCTTTCCAGGCTTAGCTGCTCTGGCCTCTTCACAAGGTCAGCTGTAGAATATCAGGCTCATCTCTCTTCCAGGGGCTGCAGGTTCCTGTCTAATGAGTTGTCTCTCTTCCTCTGTGTTCTTCTGCTTTTTGTGTGAGTCTGTTTTATCAGTCTACTGATGGAGTTTCAATTAAAGGCCATGACTACTGACAGAAAGCAGGTCACCTTGGAATGTAGAAAACAAGCCCTCCAGTCTAATGCTAGAAGCTGGGTGGGGAACCATCCTGAAACAACACCTGTGAATTGCAGAAATGTAACAAAGAACTGAGCCATTGACCTTTAAGACTTGTTGATTTCTGTAAGATGTACTGTCAGGTATCTATTCCACTTGCACATTCTCACACGTATTTTCTTTGTTCTAGAGCCAAAATAAAAGCCACACTTTGTGAGGTGGCTGGGCTCTTCTCTCCATATCAGACGGAGGGTCCCCTGATGCGAGTTTTTTCTTCTCTTTGTCTCTTTCTTTCTCATCCACAGCACCGTTTTCACAGACCCAGGTCCTGAACACCAACAGTCCACCAAGGGGGTAGTGTATTAGTCAGGGTTCTCTCAGGAAACAAAATCAAGAGGAGATATCTGTCAATAATATGAGATTTTATAAGAATCTTTCACACAACTGTGGGGATGCACAAGTCAAGGTTCCACAGGCAGGCTGCAAACCAGGGACTTTGATAAATTCCAATGAAAGGTCCTTGTTGAGTTTCTGGCAGAAGGTGGCTGTCCAAAGACAAGCTGGGAAATTCTCTCTGAATGTTGAAATCACTTCCCCTTTTAAGGCATTCAACTAATTGGATAAAAGTGTCACCCATTGCTGATGCAATCTTCTTGATTGATGCAGATGTAATCAGCCATCCATGCAGTAAACTCACTGGTGATTGAAGTCCATAAATGCTCTTGTATTACAATTAGCCCAGTGTTTGCTGGACCTAACACCTGGAAACAATTACCTGGCTGAGTTGACACATTAGGCTAACCATCACAGTTGGAGACAGCCTTTCACACCCTAATCAAAGACATTTAGGCTGAATCTAATACAACAATACCATCAAAGGGTATCCCACCCAGAGGAACAGATGAGTATACAAACATAATCAAATATCTTTTTTGGAATTCACAAATAATATAAAACTGCTACACTTCCTAATTCATACTATGAGATCAGCTTTGCCCAGAGACCAAAATCTGATAGACATCACAAAATAAGAAATAATAGAAAAATTTCATTTATGGATATAGAGGCAAAAATCTTGAAAAAGCTGCAAACTGAAACCAAAAGCATATTTTAAAAATATTATTCATGGTGACCAAGTGGGATTTATCTCAGGAAGGTAAATGTGGTTCAGCACACAATAATGAACTGCATCACATAAATAGAGCAAAGCAAAAAAGACTATTGCAAATGCAGAAATTCCTTTGACAGAATACAGCACGATTTCTTAATACAATGACCAAGAAAGCTAGAAATAAGGGAATTTTACTTGCTTTTTAAAAAGTTTACCAATATTATCTTTAATCCTGAAAAGTAAAGTATAATTTTGAAAAAAAAATTAATTTAATATAAACTGGCATTTTTATATATCTTTTTCTGTTCAAGTGTCCTTTGCTTAATATATTGTTTGCAATAGTCTTCCAAATTTTTAAGTTTAATTTTCATTCATGTCCATGCTTTCATATTTCATAGAATGAGCATTAACTAATTTTTCAACATTCTGCTGCCAGTGGACATTTGGATGGTTTTCAGGTCTTGGCATTTGTGAACCATATTGCCGAGATTTATGGACATGTGTCTTTCATGCATTTTTCAGGACATGCTTATGAGTATAAGTGTTATGTCTAAGAGTAAAATATAAGTTAAATGCAAACTGTTGTCTAAATTGATTGTATTAGTTAACCTCCTTTAAAATATGAGTCCCCTTTCCCCCCCACACTTATACAATGTGTTCTTTCAGATTTCAAAGATTCTTCAGGTTTGATGAGCATAAAGCTATATGACCTCATGGTTTACTTTTTCTATACTTGAGGAATAATGAGATTTTGCAAATATTCATGTTTTTACCAATTTGTATTTCAACATTATATCAGGTTCCTAAATTGTTTTGCTTTATTTTATTTTAATAATTTGATGGGTTCCCTGTTTAATCATTGATAAATAGAAATTATTTAAAGATTCCGGGTGCAAATCATTTCATAGGTACAGTTGTTATGACAACTGTTTTCTCAGCTTCTTGATGTTGACATTTATGAACAGTTATTACTGTAGTCACAATTATCAATTCTTTTCTTTATGGCTAGTGTCTTTATTCTCTAAGAAATTTTTTTTTTCCCATTCCAAATTTATTTATTTATTTATTTATTTTTTATTTTTTTTTATTTGTAAAATGATATATAAATACATATGCATATATGTGCATTTGTTTACATAAATGTTATTATATATATATATACATTTTATAAAGGTGCCTAGATTACCCAAATGTTACTCAGAAACTACAGGGATTCCCATGCTCCCCACCACCCACACCCCCAAAAACACCCCACACATCCATTCCCCATCCGTGTG
>JAQZBX010069040.1:0-15642 GCA_029593785.1 Cabassous unicinctus | reverse complement strand
GCGAACCCGGGGCCTCTCATATGGTAAACGGGTGCTCTATCCATTGCGCCACACCCGCTTCCTGCCGTGAGGTTGCTGCATCAGCCCACCGCACCGCTCAGGCCGGCGTGCCCTCACAAGGAGGCCTCGGGACGCGAACCCGGGCCTCCCATATGGTAAACGGGGGCTCTATCCACTGAGCCACACCCGCTTCCCTCCACAAGTTATTTAGCTCAGTTTGTATGTGCCTCGGTTTCTTCATTTATAGAATGGGGTTGATAATACTTGCCTCTTGGATTTGATCCAAGGATTAAATGAGCACTTAGACCACGCTGTAAGAACATGTCATAATATGTTGTAAATACAAAGTTAAACATTCCCTGCCAGTGGCTTTTCTCCTCTGAAGTCTTCCTTTTTAGAGGAAGAATATGAGACTATATCCATATTTGCATGAAGGAATGCTGGAAAGGCATGCCAGAAATGATTATGTAAAGGTGGGAGCACGATTTCTCAGTGTACAGATTTTTTTAATAGGAATTTTTTCACTTGTTTTACGTTTTGGATGCTGTATATCTATTTATTTTTTAATTTTTTAATTTTTTAAATTTTTATCTTTTACCGGGAGGTCCCAGGGATCGAACCCAGGTCCCTCCATATGGGAAGTGGATGCCCAACCATTTGAGTCACATTGCCCCCATGTATATCTATTTTAAAACGCTTCTCTGTTGTACGCGACAGATTTTGAAACCCCTCCTCTCTACATAGCTCTGATTATCTCTATCTAACAATTACACACACATTTAAGCTCCTTCAGCTCTGTGCACCTCACTGTGTGTGGGTCACAGAACCACAATTCCTGGGGCTCATCTTGCAACCTGTCTGCTCATTTGATTGTGCGAGAAGGATGAGCATTTGAGTTAAAGGCCAGTGTGTGAGACAGCAGAGAACAAACTCATTGGCGACGTTCGATTTTTTTTTGAACTTGTGTTTCCATCAATGAAGACAATTAAAAAAAAAAAAAAATCAAGGCAGGGCCCGGGTTTAAAATGATTTGAATACATTACAGTGCCTTAATTCCGTAGAGGCTTTCAAACAAGACTGATCAGGCATTTGAAAGTCCTTTATCTTAAATGGGTCTCTGCAATGTACCAGGACATTGAAAATGACAGTGAATTATGTTTACTTCAGGCTTTACATTCAAAAGTAGGAAGTGTTGCAATTCCGGCTAGGGGTTGAGGGCAATATTCTAATCCCTTAATTAGCTTTGCAAGCACCCAGAATAACATCTAATTCCAGTCTTTGAATAGCCACCTCTTTTTAGAAAGCCAGCTAATGTATGCGTTCACAGACACAGAGACCAAAATAAATCAAGTGGTGCCTGATTTGGCTCCCTTATGTGATGAGATGTGGGAGAAAGGAATGAGAGAAGGAAGACATGGCTGAAAAACGCTCTGGCTCTGGAATCTTGACAACCTTTCCTCCTGCTTCACCAGCTGACTCATTCCACACCCACCCCTAGCTATGGGGGAGATACTAGCTATGGGGCGCCGGCAACACAGAGATGAATACAAGGTATTCCCTGTCCTCAGGGAGTTTGTTGTCTAGTGAGGGAGGCAATGTACAGTTGCAGAATTATATCATAGCATGGGAAGCACTAACTGGGAGCCTGGGAGAAAAGTGCCATTGGGGCAATACAGGATCGAGGTGTGCGTAAACGTGGGCACATCTGCTTATAGTTATTTATTGTCTGTTAATCATTGAAAATATTTGTCTTGTCTGAGATGGTATGGGGAGGCCCCATGTTTCGTTTCCTTTGTGATTCAGTTCAAGGTATGCTGCTCAAGGAATGGCGTCTAGTAGCACATTATAATGAGCATACCTAATACTGCTGATTTATAAATGTGATCGTGGCTGAAAGGGGTCGTCTTGGGAGGTTAATGTTAATTGAGAGACAGCTAGAGGATAATCTAGGGACTGTATAACATAGTGATTTTGGTGGTGAATGAGGGTTGTGATTAAATAATACAAAGACAAGAATGTCCGTCTATTACAAGATGTTAAGAATATGGTGATACATGGGAAAAATACAACTAATGTAACTTATAGACTATAGTTAACAATATTGTAATATTTTTGTAACAAAGGCAAATAAGGTACTATATCAATGCTAAAGGTAAAAAAAAAGAATATAAGATTTAGTTTTAGAGCTGTAAATATGAGCAAGCGTTTCTTTCCTTCATTTTCTTCATTAACAAGGAGAACATGGTCTTGTCATTTAACCGATCTGTGCTCATTTATTCATCTTGCTGAACACTGGAGAAACAATTGAGTTTGTTTTTAGGATTAAATGCAATAAATGTGCCTGGACAGAATTTGTTAAAGTAATGCTTCCATAATTTGTTACAATGCCTTTCGTCTGTTATTCCCGCCCCCGAGATGGCTCCCTCGCCTGTCTTCTCATTGTTTCTGCTTGTTGTCTGCTTGTCTTATTGAGGAGGCACCAGGAACCAAACCCGGGACCCAAACCCAGGACCTCCCATGTTGGAGGCTGGCGCCCAACTGCTTGAGCCACATCTGCTCCCCTGTCTGTTATTTTATTTTTTGAAGTTGAAATAAAGTTTACCTTAAAAAACAACAACTGGTGTCTAGCCATAATTCATTCAAGAGAGTGTGCACGCATTCACTCATCAAACATTCATTTAGTGTGAGACACATTGCTAGTTTCTGGGAATAGTAAGGATGGATAGGATGGTATAGTTTTCTTTTTTTGTGGTAACATAAAACATGTAAAACATCAAATTTGCCATTTTAACCATTTTAAGTATACAATTTAGTGGCAATAATTGTTTTCACAATGTTGCCCTACCATCACCACCTGCCGTTACTGAAAGTTTCTCATTACCTCAAACAGAAACTCTTTACCCATTAAGCAATAACTCCCCAACCCGCCCTCCCCTACCCCCAGCCCCAGGTAAACTCTAATCTTTCTGTCTCTGTGAATTTGCTTATTCTAGATATTTCATAAAATATTTATCTTTTTGTGTCTGGCTTATTTCACTCAGCATAATGCTTTCAAGGTTCATCCATGTTGTAGTGTGTAGCAGAACTTCATTCCTTTATTATGGCTGAATAATATTCCATTGAACAAAAAACAACATTTTAAAATCTACTCGTCTACTGATGGACACGTGGGCTGCTTCCACTTTTTTGGCTTTTGTGAATGATGCTGCCGTGAGCATAGGTGTACAAATATCTGTTGAAATCTCTGTTTTCAGCTTTTTGGGTGTACACCTAGGAGTAGAATTGCTGGGTCATATGGTAGTTCTATGTTTAACATTTTGAGGAACTGCCTTGCTGTTTTCCATAGTGGCTGTACCATTTTACAATCCCACCAACAATGTTTAAGGGTCCCGGTTTCTCCACATCCTTGCCAACACTTGCTCTCCTCCATTTTTAAAAGAGTAGCCATCCAAGTGGGTGTGAAGTGGTATCTTGTGGTGGTTTAGGATGGTAGCTTTTGGTTTAGCCATTAAACTTTGCTTATAACATTCCTTATCCTTGAACGACAAATCCCAATGCTGGAGAGTGATGGTAGCATTACTGAAAGCCTAGAAAATTGAGAAGCAAGAGCCCAGTGACTGCCTACCAGAGACACAGATAGTCTGGGCTAAGGAACACAAGTTTCTGCCACCCCTGCACACAAACTCCCCTGTGCCATGTCAGACACCACCAGTCCATCAGGCATTTGTCCTGAGACTGCACACAGCTGAGGATACTCATAGCACAGTACTTGCTATCCTTGGCTCTCTCTCCGAAACCATTCCCGAGGAAGAGACTGCTACTTGTCCTGCACTTAGGAGCAGGCAAGAGATCAGTATGATGGAGATGGTTTTCCTATTAAACCACGTAGGGGGTCCTGGATGCCTGCACCCAAGAATTCCCGCAGTGGTGGGGCACTTACAATATGCCTCCAGCTTCATGGTCTTATTTAACCCTTTGTGCAATCCTAAGAGCAGGTGATGTTTTAGTTTGCTAAAGCTGCTGGGAGCAAAATATTAGAAATGTTTGGCTTTTATAATGGGAATTTATTAGTGTAAGAGCTTACAGTTCTGAGGCTGTGAAAATGTCCAAATCAAGGCATCATCATAGATGCTGTCTCCCCGAATTGCAGTTGAGGGTGATCCTGGACTCCTGCCATGTGGCAAGGCAAAAGGGTGGCTGAGCCCTAAGTTTTCTCTTCCAGGTTCGCCTTCTCCCCAAGTTCAGCTGTGGGCGATCAGGCACACTGGCTAGTCTCTAAAGATGCTTTCCCTTGGAGCTCAGCTGTGGGTGATCAAGCATACGGCTCATCACTTCCCGGGCCTGGTCTCTGGCCTGCGCTGCTGATTCCAGCTTCCAGCCTCTCTCTCAGCCTCTTGGGGTTTCTCTGTCTTCCTGCAGGTGTAGGTGATCCTATAGTTCTCTCTCACATGGCAGGGTAAAACAGCAGCTCTCTTTCTCTCTGTTGTGTTTCTGTTTTCAGCTCTCCACTTATATAAGACTCTAGCAAGAAGGCAGAGACCCAACTTGGGTCATGCCTCACTGACATAGTCCAATCAAAGGCCCTAAAGCAATCTAATCAAAAGGTCCCTTAACCGAATGTAATGCAAAAGGTCCCACATCCACAGGAATGGATTAGTTCTAACATGATCTTTTCTGGGATTCATGAAAGCTTCAAACTGTCACAGCTAATATTTTCCCTCATGACAACACTGAGACCATCGTGGCTCAGAGGCCTTCCAGGGTGGTGGGGTTAGGTCAGGAGCAGAAGTTTACTTGTCTGAGGTCAGTGATCATTCTATAGCATCACGGCTGCCCACACAGAGGGCCAGGGGATATATGACCTTATATGCTGAGTCAGACACTAGAAACAAATGTCCCAAATAGTCTTCTTAGGATATGTTCCACAAATTGGACTTGGAAAGTCAAGGACAAAAGTCAAAGCATCTCCAACTGCCTGGCACTTGTAGATTCAGTGACTCTGGTGCCTGGGAATTAGCTGTCCCTTTGAAGGCCCTGCAAGCAACTGACCTTAGTAGAACCCAAACCAAGGTATGACCGAAGGGCCACCAGCATCAGAATCACCTGCAGAGTTCATTAAAAACGCAGGCTACAGGGCCCCCACCCCAGCAAATTATTAGCTTGTTTCTTAGTAATTCCAGCACATGCTCTCTTTCCGGGAAGGCTGGCCTCCTCATTGTCCCCACCAGACATTAAGCTCTTTGCCACCTTCGCATCTTTGCTCGTGCAATTACCCTCGCAACAGAAGCTTTCCCCTTCCTGTCTCCATCTGCTCAAGTTCCAACCCCACCTTCCCCAGCTACTCCTGTTCACATTTACCATTCCGTCCCTGAACTGCTGTCTACGTCAGCATCCATGTCACACAATGAAGCGCCCGCTTGCTGTCCACCACATTACATTTCCCTCCCCAGGTAAGCAGCGAGCTGCTCCATGGCCGGACCTCTTGGTATTTCTTTGGAATCTCCTGCAGGAGAACCTAGCAAAGTCCTAAACTCTGAGCAGATTTTCAACAACTCTTAGTTGATTGATATTGATAGACTTCAACTTAGGCAACTCCGGTGCACAAACATCAGGTTACTAGCCAGTTTCCAAAATATCAACTGCGCTATTTGAAGTCTATTTCGGGTGTGCAGTCTGAGCCCGAGGCTGCTTGCAAAGTGGTCTGTCTCCTTGTCTGGAAAAAGGGCAACTCTCAGGGCCACGTGGGGCAAAGCTGGCAGCACCAGGTCAGGGCAGTGTGGGAGGCAGTTGCAATGTGTGAGGCAGAGAAGGGGTCAATAACCACAACACTTTGGTCATTGTAGATAGAAACACCACTCTGTGGAAAGGCAGGTTGGGTTCTTGCCTATCCCAGCTAAGTGATGGGCAAGGAAGGAGGAGGCTGCACCACCAGAGCCGTGATTGCTTCCAGGGGAAAAGAGGAGGGGTCAGTGTCCAAGAGGCTTTGCCTTCCCTGTCCCTCCTGGCCATCACTGGTGCCATTCACCCTTCCTGCCCTCCCTCCTGCTAGAACCACATCCACCTGGGGAAACTAAATAATCTGGAGACACAGAGGGCACGTGTGAGGGTGGTGAGAATTTGACTCTCGGAGTCCTCTGCTACCTGATGCTCAGTCATCAAGTATTCATTGAACTCCTGTGTGCAGGTGCTTTTCTTGCCCTGGGCATAGAGCCACGTACCCAAAGCACACAAGTGTCCCTGCCCTGATGGGGTTCTGTCCTGGTTTCTTCTGCCTATGATGTTCCCAGGTGCCAGCCATTGCATTAGACACTGAGGACTTTTTGGTGAAGATGACAGTTTTTCCAAGAAGAAACTTATGGGTGGGGAAAGAGGCAGCTGTAAACAGGCTGTTGCAAAACTATGTGCCATGTGCATGCTGAATCGTCTAGAACTTAGAACTTGGTGCTCCTATGCCACACCCTTGGACAAGGAGAAAAGTAAAACTCTGTAAGAGGAACACATTCTCTGGTCGTTTGTTTATGTTTTCAAATTCTCCATGATTTTAAAAAATTATCATCAACGTGGCATTCTCAGGTTTTCTCTGTTCTTGGCCTTCACTGTCAAAGCAATAGGCCTGCATTGGCTACTTCTTTCACAGATATATTTGATGGTTGTCATGCTCCTGGGAACGTCTTCCTGCATCACGGTCCCTAGACTACTGATGGCAGAAGGCCAGTCCCGTCAGGAGTCCTCTTTCTGCTAAAAAATCATTAACAACTGGAAGACCACGACTCCTTCCTAACCCTTGAGGATTGGCAGATGTTGTGTAGGGTGAGAGCTAGTAGTTGCCTTCAGCTCTACTGAACGCATTCTTGCAGAATGAGCACATTTCTATTTTCTACAGGCGAGAACTTCAGGCCATGCCTCAGCACCCTATACTTCCTGGCAGGGATCATCTTACAAAGAGCTAAAATGGCCTCATCCCGTTATTTGAAGAACGAAAGACTTGTGTGTCCACAATTTTCCCACCATTGAAATTCCTACTATTAGGGTCACTTTTTTAAAAAAAAAACAACAACCTTTTTATTGTGATACATCTTTACAACTCAAAATTTCCCATTTTAACCACTTTCCAGTGTACAATTCAGTGGTATTGATTACTGTCATGATACGGTGCTACCATCGCTAACATCCATTACCCAAACATTTTGGGTAATATTCCCGTTAAACAATAACTCCCTGTCCCCCTCACCTGTGAGCTACAATCTGTCCCTATGAATTTGCTTATTCGAGGTATTTCAAAAGAGCAAGATCACATGATATTTGCCTTTTTATGTCTGGCTTATTTAACTCAACATGATGTCTTCAAGATTCATCTGTGTTGTAGCATTCCTTTTCACAAATGAATAGTATTCCACAATACGGACATACCACCTTTGTTTATCCATTCATCTGCTAATGGGCACTTGGGCTATTGTGAATAATGCTGCTATGAACATTGGTATACAAACATCTAAGTCCCTGCTTGCAATTCTTTTGGGTATATACCTAAGTGGGATTGCCAGATTCTATGGTAATTTTATGTTCAACTTTCTGAGGAACCACCAAACTGATTTCCACAGTGGCTGCAACATTTTACAATCCCACCAACAATGTATAAGGGTTCTGATTTCTCTGCATCCTTGCCAACACCTATTATTTTTCATTTTTTAAAATAGTAGCCATTCTAGTGGGTGTGAAAAGATACTTCCTGTGGTTTTGATTTGCATTTCCCTAATGGCTAATGATGTGAGCATCTTTTCTTGTGCTTATTGGTCATTTGTATATCCGCTTTGGAGAAATGTCTATACAAGTCTTTTGTCCTTTTTTTAAAATTGGGTTATTATTTGTCTTTTTGTTGTTGAGTTGTGGCAGTTCTTTATATATTCTGGATACTGGACTCTCATCAAATAATAGGGTCACTTGTTAACAGGTATATGTGTGAACATGTAAATATATGACCTGTGGGAAGGATACCCGAGAGCAGTGTTAGAATAACCTGGGGGCTTAAAAAAAATGCTGGTTCCCCCCAGATCAACTAAATCAGAATCCCTGGGGGATGGAGCTATGGCAATTTATTTCAAGCTCCTTGTATGGTTCTAATGTGCTGCAGTGGTTGAGAATCACTGCCTTGAATTTGTGGATCCCACGAACCCATTGATAATGGCTTAGTCCTTCAGACCCATGAGTCCTTTTCAAGCAGACAGCAGGGCCCAAGGAGAGGTCCTACTTGTGCTACTCAAAGGTGTGGTTTGTGGTCCAGCAGCAGCAGCAGCAGCAGCGTCAGTTGGCATCTATTTTGGAAATACAGAATGCTGGGACCCACCCTAGGCCTACAGAATCAGAATGCACATTTACTAAGAGCTCCAGGTGATTTGTGTACACACTCAAGTTTGAGAAGGACTGTCTTCGATGATGTCTTGTACGTCTGCCTTGGGTACCTGTCAATTGCTCTTTGCTAGTTCATGTCTGAACTTCCCAAGAAAGGACCAGATTAGATCCATTAGCCACTGTCATCCCTGATACTCAGAGCCCTGAAGGCAAAACACTTCACGGACTACCAGCCAACCTATGGATTGGCTTCCCTGGGGTCAGAAACCCATGCTAATTCAATCTGGGAAGGGTGGCTGCAACCCGGCTTTCTTTAGAAAGCTGGAGGGTTTACTAGAATGTCATAGAGGGATCTCCCACTCTCACTTGTCCCCCAATCAGTGCCCCCACTCCCCTTCCATGGTCAGTGTATGGTAACAGATACTTGGGGACTAAAGGAAATTATTATTATCATCATGACCAAAGTGTCTGCTCTATAAATATATGCAGTCTGCCTGGAGGAGAGGAAATCTCTGTAACCCAAATAGATAGAGTCCTAGTGGGGCCATCCACTTCTCATGAAGTATCTGCTTATAGGACAGTTTCTTTAGCCAGTTAATAATGTAAGTTCCAGCCCTCCTCCCTGCTAAATACAACCCAACTTCAAGAGCTTGATAAGTAATATAGACTTTAATGAAGATTTTGTTGGGAGAGGAAGAAAAGGATTGGCTTGCCAACAGAAAGGCAACCTACCTTGATATCCTCTCCCAATTTTTCTCTCCCGTCCGAAATTGCCAAATTATTCTTCTTGTCAATGTTTTCCACTTTTTCCTCTTCTCAACACCCCTTTTCAAAATATTGGCAGTTAGCACATCCCGCTCCATCAAAATATTGGCAGTTAGCACATTCCACTCCATCAAACAAAAGCCAAATAAACAGCATTGCTACGGACTTTCAGCCTGCCAGAGTCCACCAGGAAAACACATGTAGTTGAACCAGTTGGGTTTATTACTTAATACAGGGAGGAAGAATGCTCACCGTGGGGAACCATGGGGTATCTCAGGAAGATGATGTTAGACAGAACTACTTATAGGATTTGGGCTCGGGTTGGATGATTTGGGAGAAGGTCTGAGAAAGAGGGGATTGGCTCTTGATTGGATGTTTTCAGAAAGTAGAGCCAATTCCACAATTGGCATATCAATAAATCTTACCTATAAGAAAGGGAGACCAGAACACATTAAATCCATAATTGGCAAAGTCACTCCTTTTAGCCAAGAGAGGGTTTTTCTGGGGAGAGAAGGGGTGTATTTTTGTGGGCAGCACAGAGACCTTGTTTTTGTCTGTGCTTAGACACAATTATGAAGCGGTCTGCTTTGTCTCATTCTGTCGTGGTTTCAGAGTTAGGTCTGAGGTTGATATTAGGTGAGATTGCTTATGTCCAATAGAAGAAGAGCATGACCAGCTGTGAACCACCCAGCTTCTGGAATTTGGGAACTGCTCATTTCCTTTCTCAGCACTTGGTAAATGAATAACCTCTGAGTTTTCAGCCAATCTCACTCCCTGTTCTCAAGCATAGTTCTGGGCAGAGGTGAGGTGCATACAATAGGAGCTTTATTAATGAACTGTCAGGAAAGTATATATATATGGATGTCCATTCATTGATTCTCCCAACATTTAATGACTGAAGGTACCCTAAGAACCAGTGACTACCTTGGTATGAGGAGCTCCAAGATGAACAATAGCTTATCTTTTGGAGGAAGTGAGACAGAGGAGAGAGAGAACCCTTCAGGAAAGTGTCCCAGAGGCTAAGATGGAACCAGGTAGTTTGAGCTGCCATGAGGATGCAAAGAGGGAAGAGCTGTGAGTGCAGGGGAGAGGGGCATCTGTTCCAGAATCCACTTAGGGAGGAGGTGATGCTCCAAGCCTTGACAGATGATTGATTGTTTCTGGGAGTGCGGGGGTGGGGTGGGTGGAGGGAAGTGGCTGAGCTTTCTGAGCATGAGAAGGAGGAAGCAGCGGTGGGGGAGGCATGACTAGGTATGGGGTCTTGTCCATCTGGTCCCCCTGTAAAGCATCTGAACCAGAGAAGAGGGACAGTCATTAGAGACCCCCATTACCCAGAAGGATCTGAACTAGTGGACTTCTAGTTCAGTCCTGGAGGGACAAAACCAAAGAGGAACAAGGGTGATAGGACACAGGGGTTTTCCGAAGTTTCTTTGGGTCTCTTTGTCTATCCTCCCACCGCCTTCCCCCCACCCCACTGGCACTTGCAAAAGACCTCCGAGTAGGGCTCAGCTCTCAGCTTCATCATCTGCCAGCTGTTAACTTTGAGCTGGTGTCTCCACCTTCCTAAGGTGCTTCCTCATCTGGAAAAGGGGTTGACACCACCTATCCCAGGGGGTGCTGTACATGAAATGTTTGTACAGTCTCCAGCTCTGCTCTCCTCCCTTCCCTTTTCTCCCATAATGGAATAGGGGCAATGGGATACACACTGGAAAGAGAGAAGGAAGCCCAGGAACAAGTTCAAACCCAAGTTGTAAGATTCAGAAGCTCGATACATTTGAACCTTACAAAAGAAGGTGGGACTGTGTGTGGCTTATGGTCCAGGAACATTCAAAGGGTTTCCAGTAAATGCAAAAAATCACTTTGTATTTGCTCTAGAAGGGAACCTTGAAAGTCAACTCCCATTTTATGGATGTGGAAACTGAGCACCAGGTGTGGGTTGACTATCTTGGTCAGAGAGAGAATAATTGGCAGGGCTGAGAGGAGAACTCAGGCATTCTGTGCAAGAGGCTTGCACACTCAGGGCCAGACCGGGCTCACAGAAAAAAACAAGAGCCATCATCTAAATCAAAAGTGAATACTAGCTAAACATTAGCCGGTCTTTACTATGTGCTGGGTGTTTCTCTAAGTGCTTTATCCATATGAATTTGTTCAATTCTCCTGACAATGCTATGGAGCAAGTAATGCTATTTCTACCATTTTACAGATGAGGAAACTGAGGCACTAATAAGCAATTTCTCTAGGTCACAGAGTCATTGAGTATGGGAGCCAGGATTTGGACCACTGCCATCTGATTATCAGAGTCTGTGTTCCGAACCCCTATGGTTTACTGCATCTTAAACCTCTGTTTTCAAAGACTCGTCCCTCAGGATCACCTGGGAACTTGTTAGAAATGCAAGTTACTGGGCTGGCCCAGACTTACTGACTCAGATGCTCTGGCGGCAGGGTCCTCCATCTGTGTTTTAACAAGCTCTGCAGGGAATTCTGATGCAGGCTCAAGTTTGAGAACCAAGACCTTAAATAATTCTTTCTCTCCTTGCCTCAAAGAACCTTTGCTGAAGGGGTAGAAAGAGACTAGAGAGTTCCATTAGTGAGACTCTGGGAAATTTCCTCCAGGACATGCTTTTCGGATCACTACTTTTGAATTTTAATGAGTGCAAGAAATGATCTGGCCTGGGAAGGTGCCATATTGGTATTTGGTCCATTTCTTTGTGCAGAAGTAAATTTTGAGCTTATTTATATTTTTCTCCCCCTCCCGCCCCACCTTGCCTAAGTACCTGCCACAGAATGGACTATTGATAATCAATAAGCTTTTATTGTGTCCCTAAGTGACTTTGTTTTCCACACAAAGCCTGAAAACCATAGAATTTGATGAGATTCGGGACTGGGAATGATGAGATGGGCAACGCTCCAAACCTGGCCTTGCTTAATTCCAGGTTTGTTGCATTTTTTTTTTCTTTTGTAAAAGCAGCAGGCAAATTCCATTATCATTATTTTTTAAAACGACTTAAATAAGACACTTGGCACTAATTTGGGGGGTTTATCCTCAAGAGCGGAGAAAAAAACTTGAATCAGAAAAAAAAAAAAGCAGGAATAAATGGAAGAATGGCCAGTGTGCCAATTGGCTTATTCCAGATTTGTTTGACTTTTTATTGTTGTTAAGAGATTCTTTGACAGTGACAAAGACTGTGTGCAGAATGGTCATTGCGTGTTGGTGAACTCTGATGTCTGTTGGGAAAAATGCCACCTAAAATGTGCAAACTTGAGGAACCAATGTGGTAGCTTATCGGAGAGTGAGCTGACTCATAACAGAATTGGAGAAGCTGTTTCCTGCTTGAGATGCCCTGCAGGAAGTGTTAAGGAAATTTACAGGGAGGTGCCATGAGACAAAAGTGACAAATGAAGCGTACTCAGTAAACAGGGTCAGAATGGGGGAGGTGGGAGAGGGGATGGGGAATGGAAGGATGGGGAGGAGGGGAGACTGGGGAGGTGGGGGATTGAGGGGTGAGGGTGCAGATGGGGTGGGGAGGGGGACATATTATTTCTGAAGTATGCCATGGACAGAAAAAGACATTGACTTTCCTTTACCCTTTGCTTTATGAAATCTTTCTTTAAAATATTCATAGCTCCATTACGAATGCTTGATAAGATGTGACAAAGAGAAGATACCTGTAAAGCAGTTATGCCAATCACCCTTCTTTATGATGATTACTGGGGCTAGGGGTGGTTGAAAGTAATCACATAAATCCAACTAGAAGACCATTCATTAAAACTGAAAAGGCTACAGCATCTGTCCAAGGTAGAGTCTCGGCATGAGACAAGAGATTTGAGCCAGAGGGTAGTTTGAGAAAAATGAAGCAGTTTCAAGGTCTTTTTCCTCATGAGGGCAGTATGTTCAGAAATGTGTCATCCCTGCATAGCCCATGGCAGAGGGCTGCATTACATGCTTCATCAATCTAGAGCAAATTTGAACTTGGGTCATTTTTGGATGACCATGAAGGTACTCAAAGAGCCCCATTAAACATTTTATGGCCACCAGGGACCATGGCATGCTCTGTGGTAGAAGACTCCAAATTGTTTTTTTTTTTTTAAATAATGCCTTAAAAAACATGATTTAAAAATGTAAGCATCTCAGGTATATTTATATTTATGCACTGTTGTGCAAATACATTATGTTAATGATAATTCTAAAGCATTGTAACACACAGGGCTTAGTTGCAGAGAAGAGAAAGTTTGAACAGAAGGGGTTTAATCCATGGAATTAGGTACCTGCAAAGATCTGGAGGAACAGGCTGTAGACTGGAACTCAAGGAATGACTCCCAGGAAAACGCTGCAGAACTGGACAGAGGAACGATGTCTGCCACAATCAGGAGTTGTGGAACCAGGAAGCTCCCGCTGGAGCTCTTGCCGTCAGATAGGGAAGCTGCTGCTGAAACTTTTCTGAGTGTCTAATCTGCCAACAACAGAGACAATACTGAGCCACGATAAGGCACTATTCTTGGGGGTGGGGGGAAGGGGGCCAATCAGCTGCCTGGGAAACAGGTTGATTTCATTGGAGCTCTTCCATCCTACAGGGATAGTGTCTTCCATCCTACAGGGATAGTGATTCATCCTCAGAGGCGTGGACCACATATTGGATGCAGATACACCTTGGCTGCCTGTATTGCCTTGGCCAGCACCACTAAGTGTGGATTCCAGATGGTGGACCATATCCATCATGGTATTCTGCCCAGCATGGCTTCTGATCAAGAAACTCATTTCACAGCAAAGAACATGCAGTGATGGTCTCAGGTCCATGGAAGCACATACCTGGAAGCAGCTGGCAAGCCTAATTGAAAGGTGGAATGTCTTACTGAAGACTCATCTATGGTGCCAGTTGGGACACAACACCCTGAAAAGATGAGCTTCTGTTTGCAGGATGTGATTGGAGACCATTATCAGGCACTGTCTCCTCCTTTGCCAGGATCCGTGGAGCTAAGAATCAAGGAGTGGAAGGGGGACTGGCTCCTCTCTCTACTATCTCTAATCACCTGCTCACAGAATTTTTGCTTCTTGACCCAGCATCTTTGAACTCTGCTGGTTTGGAGGTCTTAATCCCAAGGGGGTAATCCTTCTAGCAGAGGCACAATAATGGTTTCATTGAATTGCAGCATGGCCAGAGTGGTCTCCTTATGCTACTGAACCAATGGGTAGAAAATGGTGTTGCCCTACTGGCTGGGATGATTGATCCCAATAGCCAAGGGAAATTAAATTGCTGCTACTCAGTGGGCAAAAGAGGACTGTATTAATCAGGGTTCTCAAGGGTACAGAACTGAAAGGAGATGTCTGTAAATAGTATGAAATTTTATAAAATTGTCTCACATGACTGTGGGGATGCACAAGTCCAAATTCCATAGGGTAGGGTGCAAGCCAGGGACTCTGATGAAGGTCCTTGATGAGTTCTCCAGGAGACACTGGCTGTTTGAAGTAGAGACGGGAATTCTCTCTGAATGCTGAAATCACTTCTTTGAAGGCCTTCAACTGATTGAATGAGATGTCACTCATTGCTGATGGCAATCTCCTCAGTGGATTGTAGATGTAATCAGCCACAGATGCAGTCAACTCACTGATGATTGACCAAACATCTGTGCACCATTACCTGGCCAAGCTGACACATGAATCTATCACGAGGACTGTAACTATGTTTCATGTTTATAGGATACCTCTAAATATTTCTATGACTAATAATAAAGGCTAATGGAAAACTTCAGCCACCAAAAAAAATAATTGAGGATTCAGCCCAATTGGGAAAGTAAGATTGACACATGAATCTAACTATCACAAGGACTGTAACATATTTATAGGATACCTCTAAATATTTCTATGACTAATAATAAAGGTTAATGGAAAACTTCAGCCACCAAAAAAATAATTGGAGATTCAGCCCAATTGGGAATGAAAGATTGGGTTGTTATTCCACCAGCTAATGACCCAAATGACCAGCTGAAGTTCTGACTGACGGCAAGGGAGACATGGAATGGGTAGTGGAAGAAGGGAGTCATAGACTTGATTTACAGCCTTGTGACCGATTCCAGAAAAAACTGAATGAGCTTTGCCTATGTTCTCTAGCCTTGTATGTGTGTGTCTTTATTAGTATATGATAACCATCCTCTTCTCTCTCATTATTTTATGTGCAAATTAACTTCGACATTTGGTATGGAGGTGACAATATTCAGTGGGATGTGGCTGTATTTGAGAAGTAATTAAGGGAAGCGGGTGTGGCTCAATCGATAGAGCTCCCATTTACCATATGGGAGGCCCTGGGCTCGCTTCCCGGGGCCTCCTTGTGAGAGCAGGCTGGCCCGCGTGGCGCGGTGGGCTGATGCAGCAAGACCTCACAGCAGGAAGCGGGTGTGTGTGGCTCAATCGATAGAGCCCCCATTTACCATGCGGGAGGCCCCGGGTTCGCTTCCCGGGGCCTCCTTGTGAAGGCAGGCCAGCCCGCGTGGCGCGGTGGGCTGATGCAGCAAGACCTCACAGCAAGGGGGAGA
>JAQZBX010069039.1:0-15651 GCA_029593785.1 Cabassous unicinctus | reverse complement strand
AGACTTCTGGGTATTGTTTTTTTTTTTTTTTTAACTCTAGAGCCCAGATTAATTTTTCAGTGTCTAGATGAGAAAAAAAAATGCTACAACAAGATGAAGAGGTAATAGTAAAGACAAGGGAATGCTTTAATAGCATCTTAAGAGATCAAAAAGGATAAATAACCCTTTATAGGCTATTTTTCTAATTACTTTATAGAGCTTACTGATACACAAAACTTCATTCCAGTTTGCTTTTCTTCCTATCCTGCTATAGTCTCATATTTTATTGATATACCCAAATTCTCTAATTACTATAAATTTTAAGGAAAAGTTAGAGCATAGACTTGAGTAACTTTTAGCAATGTTTCTCAAAGTCAATTCCACAATTCGCTAATACCATGAGATAGATGGTCGAGTTAGAATAAATTAGCAATCAAACTGAGTTTGATAAACAATGTGTACAGTGCCCCCATCTTAGTGGAAGATCAAAAAAGTAGCTAGCATTTTACATGATCTGAAAAGTTCTGCAGGAAAGAAACTTGCTAACTTTGTTTGACAATGTATTTCCCATACTGATTTACCTATGAAAAGAAAATTTTGCAGAAGTTCAGTTAGGTAGAATCTACTTTGTAATAATTATAGAATTGAGCATTGCTTAAATCTTCAAGCATTGGCTAGACTGAAGTCCTTTAAAATTTCAGGACCACCCTTGCTTACTAGTGAGGTGGAATTTGGGGATATGACATGGAATACAAGAAGGAAAAACTTGTGTGAGTTGATTTTCATACTGCCCACCATTCCATTTTGGGGCGTGATTGTTTTGGCTTTCCTCCTGATGGACAGTTCACAATGTACTGATCAGCCAATCAACATCCACTTAATTTGACAAGCACATTTCACAGCTCCTGAAAATAAAAAGTCACTCAAATGAATCTCTTATGAGTGTGTGTGTCTGTGTGTGTGTGTGTGTGTGTGTGTGTGTGTGTGTGTGAGTACATGGTCACATGTTTATGCATATGCACACATATCCACACAGGCATACATCTACCCTAAAAGAAATATAGGATTCGGTGAACTTCTGTGACAGTCAATGTGGTAAAAATTCAGGTTCTCACCTGTTTTGTTTTTAATGGAGTTTATGCCAGAAATAAGATTCAGAGACAGGCAAATTTCACATCTTCACCCCAACCACACCACGAGTGACAAGTAGCTAAAGATAGTAGCTAATGCCAGAAATCCTAAGAAATTTTATTTTTGTTCTTTGTCTAAAAATTTTTGTTTGGGATTTGATTTTTCCAAAAATATACCTATTTAAAATGCAAATATTATAGAAGTTCATATTATTTGCCATTAAATCATTTTTAAATTAATATTGAGAATAATATTTAAATATTAAATAAAACTATATTTATAAAATGTACACATAGGATAAAGGTAATCCTATGCTTTTCTTTAGCTGCATATACTTGTATATCTAAGAGTTACCCACTTCATTTGAAATATATCTGAATAGAACTATATTCTATCTTTTTTTAAAGCATGTAGCCATAATACAATTGTATTTGTATCTGCTGTAGAGTAGTCTAATGAAAAAATATATCAAAATTATGTATCTCTTCTAGAATTGATGATGACGTGAATTATGCACTTGTTCTCTATTAGAAACAGTACTTTCATAAACATTCTCAAACATTTCTTCTGGTGTACGTATACAAGGATTGAGACTATATAGTGCATATGCTTAAGAATGGAATTGCTGGGAGATGAGGTTTGTGCAAGTTCAACTTTATCAAATAATGCTAAATTATATTTCAAAGTTATAATGCCAATTTACTTTCCCACCAGCAATATATTTCAATGCCTCAACAGGGTCACTGACTTGATATTATCTACTTTTGTTTCTTGTTTTATAAGTTTAGCCTTTTATAGTTCTTAGTCAGAGATTAATTATATAATCCTTACCTTCACTTATTTAGAAAACATTTATATTTATCAATGCACATTCCTCACAAATGATTCATATATAATTGTTAGTGCAAAGGAACTAATTTATTACGATATTTGTGTAAACTTTATAATGTTTTAAATGTATTCAGGTTTTGATCACTAATTATGCCCTAAAAATCAAGACATAAAATGAGAAATTAAAATGAAAGTTTAACTAATATGTATATTTAGCACCTGAAAAATCACAGTCCATCAATATTTCTTTCTATTTGCTTTAAAAGCCTCAGCATTTAAGTATATTTAAAATGATCTTTAAAAGATGATACTTATAAAGTTCACTTTCTCTTTTTAGACATAGATATGTTTTTAACTGAATTGATTCAGTTAAAATTCACAAGGCATACCTTGTGAATTAATGTCTGGTAAGAGTATGTTATCCTTCCTATTCCTTCTTTCCTTCCTTCCTCCCTCCCTTCCCTCCTTCCCTTCTTCCTTCCTTCTATTAATTGCATTGAATGTGTTACTGAAAGATGAACATTGTGTTAGATCCTAATCTATCTAAATGCTTATTCAAAAAAATATTTATATTTAGATATATTTAAAACAATGTTTTAAAATATCTGTGCATGTTTGATATCTGTCCTCTTAATCTTCCGTACAGATCGTGAGTGGTAGAGAGAAGCAGTCTACTGTATTGGAAAATATGCTAACCTTCAGCTCAGGGTTTCTTAGTTGTTTATCCAAAGACTTGTAAGTTCTTATGAAAGCAATTTCATTTCTCAAAAATAAAAGAGAGAGAGGAAAAGAAGATTGACTCTCTAAAGTTCATACAACATTTTTATATATTTATATAAAATTTATATTTTATATTTTATGTAAATAAAAATTATATTTATATTAAAAAATCTTTCCTTATTGAAGGAATTAAAATTCCACATTTTTATTACATAACATGCATGTGTAAAGACCAAATGTACATTCATTATGAATAAATATTATTTTAAGTGTAAAATCTCTCTACTCATACAGAATTGAGACTCAAAAGAAATGTAATGCACTCTGTCTAATGATAGTACAGATAGAAAAGTTTGGTTGATGTAAGGTGGGGAATTACACAACAACTCCATGATCCAGTCATTCAAAAACAACAATAAAAACAAAATGTAACTTCTAAGTTAAAATGCAACAAATGTTCCTACATGTGTGATTTTACACTTTACTTTCATAAGCTAGATTCCTAGACTTGGTAACTGGGTCAGAAGAGATGTACATATTAAATTAGTTACAGCTGTTTACCTTTCATTTTCAGAAAAATGTTGCAATTATTTATTTTACCACTGACAGTGTTTGCGATATTATTTGGGCTGCAGGTAATAAAAGGTGTTAATTTTAGATTATTTAAACACCAAGAAAAGTCATTATTCACCATAACCAGAAATAAGAGGAAAATAAATTGTTGCTTTCTCACAATAATAAAAATATTTAAATAAATACCTTGGCTCTTCGTTATATTTACATAGTATTGAAATTCATAGTGTCTTTGACTCTATATTAGTTGTGACTGTGTCTTTGCAATATTTTGTTTCTTTTTGTATGTAGCGTGGAAGGATACATCATTAAGGATGTAGATAGAGAATGAGTAGACTGATAGATTACAACTTCATTAAGCTATGGTTCCCTAATGTCTCAGTGGAAACACCCAAGTATGTATGTGTTTGTTGAAATGGACAGGGATAGGAGATGAGGAAATGAGTTTACATGCAAGTAATGATGAAACATTAAATTATTCCAGGGACCTCAGATAATTGAATAAATTAAATGAAGTAGCTTGGTATGCAAATGAAACCATACTGGATTCTTAGAACACTTTCATGGGGAGAAAGCATCACTATTCAATACTATTACAAAGAGATAGCAGGCGGTAAAAACCAGGGAGCTGTTTTTCTTCAAACCACCTTCCCTAATGGACCTTACAGAGAAACAGAGTGCTGAATGTCTGTGGAAAAAAAATTCAAGGAGACATATTGATTGTTCAGAGAAGATACAAAGGATAAACAAAAGAACAGAATTGTAGTTACCAAATCTTGTCTTCAGTAATCATTCATTGTATTTGACACCTGGCATACCTTGCCTCTTCTACAGATTTTGACTTTTGTTTTGAAAATTCTAGCTATTTCTAAATCCACATAGACAAGCAACAGAGAATTCAGGTTTGTCCAGGCTTTGAAGATAGGGCTTAAGCTCCAGTGAAGTGAAATTCTCTGCAGTAAATCTCCAGTAACACCTTATCAAAGCCAACACAAAATAATTAAATGAAGCGAAAAGAGCAGATGGCTCTACTCTCACCTTTAGAAATTACATCACTTCAATTAATAGGACGCAGAAGAAAAACTATGTTGTACCTTTCTGGTAATAAGAATATAAATATTCTTTTAATCATAGTTTGGCCACAGTAAAACAATATGTAATTACAATTTACAATGCTACCACAGTTTTAATGACTTAGAAGATCATCTCCTCCTAAAAAAGAATATTATTAATCTTTCTCTTCAGTGATATATTTTTACCAGTGCAAGGCAAGTTTTAACTACCTCTGCATACAGAGTTTTATTTTATGTTATCAAATGCTATAAGAAATATTACAAAGAAAAATTTAATTCAGAGGCTAACATAGTATAGTGAGCAGGCAATAAATATACCAGACTATTAGAATGAAGGTAGAATTTCGTGATTTTGTTATACTGCCTGAATTCACTTTCATTTTATTTAGAGGTAAACATTAGGGAAGAGTTTGAGTAATACAAGGTGTGAACAGCTATTCCTTTCAGGAAAACCAACAAAATGACAGTGTCCAAATAGCTATACGTATTCTGAGTAAATTTCTCCCATTCATGTCTGGCTGATTAAAGCTTTTCCTGACACATAATGGAAGAAAGAAACTCACCACCATCTCATCAATTGACACACCCCTTTCACAGAAGCAGATTATTCCCCTCTCACTATTAGAATTATGCTCAACAAGACCGGTAAAGACTACATAGGTCCTTTGAAATAATAAGGAACAAGCTATGGAGAAATAATAACTTTTTCTTTGAAATGACACTATCCTGGGAGTCAATTATTATTTTCAAGAAAATATTTTTACTATAAAGTGATATTTGTGATTGAAATGAGGAATAGTAACAACGGAAGGAAGCCTATCCCTCTGAGGAGCTCAATGACTTCATTTGAAGCCATTTTAAAGGAATGAAGAGCAAATTTGAATTTGAATTAGCCAAACTCAAGACTTAACAGGGCAGAAATTTGGGCTTCAAAACTTTGATGGTAGTTATGCATTGTATCAATTCCAATGTTATATATGCAGAAAGGTCCCCCTTGATTACCTTTGCTAAATTACATCCCATTTCTATTATATTTCATAATTTTGGTGGAACTTATCACTATTAGAAATCATCATATCTAGTTATTTGTTTTTCTTATGATGCTTACTGTCAGTCTTTCCCACTAGAAAGTAATTTCCATTAGATGGAGATTTTGTCTGTCTTGTTCTAAACTTCTAATGTCCAGGGAAATCTGCAACCAATAAATATTTATTAAATGAATTAATAAATGAAGAAATAAAATAGTGAAAATGAATCCTACATGGGGTTGGGATAGAAGTAGCTTATGGTTTAATTGGCTGTGCTAAAAATCTACGAAATCGGTTTTTTGCACAATTATTATTTTAGCTAGGAGGTAAAATGACAAAGGCATTGAAATTCCTATTTTTGGCTCCAGAGAGTCCTGACTTGAACATTGGTTCAATACTGACCAGCTCTCAGAATTGTGATAAGTCGCTTACAGCTCAGGCTTCAGTATCATATGCTACAAAATAGGGATAATAGTACTCACTTCATAAGGTTATTGAGAGAGCCAGAACAGATAACCTATGTAAAGTACTTGAATTTTTTTTTAAGTGTTCAATTTTTATTAGGAATCTGTGGCACTCTTCCGGTACAAAGTATGTTTATCAGTCCCTAAGTTATCAATTGCAGCAAATTGCAGGATACAAATGTCAAATAGAACTTTCTTCGATATCCTTTAAATTTTAATTCTAAATGTCAGAGTTTACATTTAGAGTGGGAACATCAGCAAGTAGGTGACACCATACTTAAGGAAGATTGTAAATACAATTAACAACCTATATTTCGGAAATCTTTCAGTGCTTTCTTCTGCATGAGTCTACCCCAGACAGTTATAACTAGGAATGTCTCTCTGTACCAATTTAGTGTTCTTTGTTTCATATTGGATTTAGCTCATCAGTGGCAAATGATAAATCAAGGACATTTACTACCAACAGGTTTGCGATTTTACAAATGCACTGCTACAAAGTACAAATGACTTGGCTTTATTTTTAACAACCACAAACATCACTTCAGAGTGGAGAGAAGAATGTGATCTGAATTAAGTCCAGAATTTGAATGCCTGCATGACCTTGAGACCTAAGTATTGTCTCTAATTAAGTTCAGTGTTTTTTCCCCAACTTTTCCTAGCTACTTAGGGAAAATATCACTTATTTTCTTTTCTTTGGGTTTGGGAAACACCCCCCTTAAGGAAAATAATTTATTTTCGAAGAAATTTGAACCTGAAGTTACACACTCTATTAGGTAACTTTTCTTCCCAAGTAACATTATTATTTAAGCCCTAGAACACAATTTTCTCAGAAATAATCTTTTTGATCCATTCCCAAGTAAAAATATTCTTTTACAAAAAAATAATCAGTAGAATTTAATAGCCTCCACCAATTGAGTATCTCTTAATTCTACATGTTAATAAAAAAGGGGAATAGTTCTGAGAATCAAACTTAAAGCATGTCTCAAATTATTTCTAACTTGTTCTCAGATATCTACATATTGTTATGAGCAGAGTAGGCCTAATATAGATGTTTATATTGATTAAATAAGAAATTATTCAAACCAAGTAAAATAACTCTAAGTAAAGACCTGCTCTTGACTAAATATGTTAACCTTTTTAGAGAGGGGGGCAATCTAACTTCACTGGAAGATGCAAAGTAAGATGTAAACAAAGATTCACCCTTCCTCTTTTTTCTTTTGCCTTAATTCTCACGGTCCACTCTCTCTAAACTTTATGTTTCATGTATTCCTTTGAGGTCAGCAGAAGAAATTTAGCACTACAATATAATTGACATTTATATTCTTATAATTAAACTATAAATATTGCGGGTAAATAAGAATAAGAAGTGCAGAGTTGTGGCAAAGATGGAATAGCTGGCATAAGACTTACCACCCAACTTTTTAAAAAAATTAAAACCTGGATAGGATATTAAAACAAGAAATAAGTTTGATATTTTGTACATTCTGGTAAACAGGCAGAAATTATTGAGAGAAGGGATGCCTAGGAGTTTAAATTTACCTTCCCTTTGGGTTTTTCTCTTAGAGCATGTTGTAAAAACAGGAGTCAGCAAACTACAACCCCCGTATAAAATTTGTCAACCCCTCTTCTGAAATGTGGTGATGGGAAATAGATTGCAAGTAGGTAACAGTTGTCTCCACAGGCAGAGGGCATAGAATTAGAGGTCAGGGATGCCTGGACAGTTGGTATTTGGGAAACTAGCTCCAGGAGAGAAGGAAGCAGGGAAGGACTTCCGTAAATCTGTGCAAAACACCCTCCTTGGTTTCTTTACCAACTCCTAAGCTATACATCCACAGGTGAAGACTAAAGGAGACCAAGGAAAAAGGAAACACAAGGAGGCTAAGGAATTGGGCATATGTTTCAGAACTTGCATAGTTTTAGGGAGATGGAACTTGAAGTCTGGAATCTGGAAAAGAGACATTTTGGATTTCAATTGAGACTTCAGCAAAGCTATGGACTAGGAATAAGGACCACACCACAGTGTTAAGGGAAAATTAAATAAGCTTACACAAGAAAGCCTAAAACTAAAACTTGACACCATCAAGGTGATCACTCTGTATTTTAGCAGCCTTACAGATCATAATTGAATGCTCTTAAGAGGAAAATAACATAATATGTATTTTCTAAGATGCCCAAGGCACATAATAAATAGTAAGTATATGAGGAAGAAAGAAAAATGACAGATCACCAAGAAGGAAATCAATCAACTGAAGGCTAAACAGAGATGAACATAGTACTGAATATTGTCAACAAAGACATAAGCATAAATATCATCAGTATGTTAAAGATATATGAGAAAATCTTGGACAAAATAGTGGAGAAATCAAATGGATACTTAGGAATGCAAAATGCATCATTCTAAATTAAGAATTCTTTGAGCAGTTTGTAAGAGCAGACTGGATGTAGAAAAAAACAAGATTTGTGTATGAAAAGCCAGTTTTATAAAAAAAGTCCAACTGAAGTGTGAACAGAAAAAAATTTTTTTAAGGAATAATGTCTAAGAAATATATAGGCACAGTCAAAATGTATAATATGCTTACAATTGGAGTTCCAAAAAGCTCTGAAAATCAATCTTTAAAGAACTAAAAGAAGAAATATTAATACTGTGAACCCAGAGTTCTAAATAGAGTAAACATTCCTTAGTAATTAAATAAGTTCCACTTTCAATAAGAAAGATTTTTCTTAGGACAAAAAAGTTGATATATTTGAATAATTTATGGCAAGAAGTACCTAACTACAAAAAGTATAGAGACCTCTTCAGGCTTAAGGAAAATAATTCTATATGGAAGCACTGATTTAAGACAAAACTTTACAAAGGTAAACACAATAGTAAATACATATGAATAGTGGGCATGTAGTAAAAGAAAAAAGAATAATGTCCTTTATAATTTATAATATATTAAATGTAAGGTGTGTGAATATGCCATAAAGGATAGAAGGCAGTAAATGAAGATAAAATGTTATAAGAATCTGCCACTCTTTGGGAAGTAGTAAATGTCCTTATTAAATCTATTATGTGTGGTGGTTTAGAACTGTATGTACACCAGAAAATCATGTTCTCCTTTGGGGATAAACCTATTGTAAGTAAGATGTTTTGACGAGGTTACTTTAGTTAAAGTAGGGCCCAGGGTGGGTCTTAATCCTCTTAGTGGAGTCCTTTATAAGAAAATGAAATTCAGACAAAAAGAGAGAAAAGCCACAGGAGCAAGCAGCTGAAAGCAAATGAAACCCAGAAGAGAAGGGAGATACCAGCAGATGTGGCCATGCGCCTTGCCATGAGGCAAGCTCATTTTCCATAGGGGGCATTTTCTGCATTGGGGGCCTATATAGAAGGCTGGAGAAATGCTTACTGTGAAATCTCCAGCATTCTCAAATTCATAGTTCTACTGCTCAGTATTATTTGTCAAATGTTGATACTGTGTGGGGCAAGAAACTAAAGAGCTAAGATCAAAACTGCTGAAGAGTTAAAAGGGATCTCCTATTTGCTTTCTGAAAAGACATAGACCTGCCAAGCTGTCAGTAAGAAGCCAGTGGCAATGGGGATGGATGACCCACAGTAGAGGCACAAATGTATTTTTCATGTGGTCAAACATGTCACAAAAAAGTAAAAGAAGAACAAGTAACAGCTGATAATAAATAAATATATATATATAATCAATATCAGGTTACTTATACTATAATTTCAGATATTGTACAGATAACATAAAATGATGCCAAAAATTCATGTGAATTCTTAGAAATTTACACATGAAAGTTTAAAATGTTCAGTTTGGTTATGTGATTTTGCAATATTCTCATTTCCATTTTTTTCCAAAATGAATTTTTAAGAAAAAGACAAATGAAAAATACTGTAATATCACTTATTTATAAACCAGCAAAATAAATATAAAACAATCATTCAGAAGCACAATTTCTCACATGTTTTCAGCCTGATCATGCCTTTTATAAGTAGCATAAAGTTTCTTGGTATTGGCAAGACATGTTTTTTCCTTTTTATAAAAATTGTGTATAATTAATAAAATATAAATAAAGTCTTTAAGTCAACGTATCAGTTTACATTTTAAAAAAATGATTGGCTGCATGTCTGTACTGAGGGAAGAAGAGTGAAATCCACTCTTCTCTTTGTTAAAGTTCTCTTTGAGTTAGAAAAATACTTCTCACTTGCTTTCTTGATAAATATATCTCCATAAATAGATTAGGGGGAAACCTGTTTCATAGGGATTTTAAACATGGTAAAAAGAAGTTGTAACTGGATCTCATTATGGATCCATATTTTAATCAATGGAATTACACCATGGAAGAGCTTGCCAGAATCTTGGATGTGAGCCTTGGGCAATCCATTCCTCCCTTCCCTCAAGCAAGTGCAGTGTCATCTATGAGGCCCTTGACCTTCCATAAAATTAAGTATGATCTAATCCAGAGTAGGGAGGCTTCCTCACTTTTGAAACACCCAATATAAGGGTGGATTCTGAATGATGTTTTACTGTGATAAAATTCTACTTTTATTTTTTATGTTTCTTAATTTCCACACTTGTTTCTATTGTCCAAGATAAACAGCAAGGGAGATTATAAATTTCACATTCTAGCAATGTGATTTTATTTCCTATCTTGTAGTTTTGTTCAAAGAGAAGGAGGAAAAAAGACAGGAAGGTGATTGTGGCTTTAGCACATAAATCAAAAGACAAACCTCTTTTGAAAATATTTTTTTCGCTACAGTTTTAACTATTTTGGAATTTCCAACTCTATTTGTCAACTATGAAAAATTCTTTAGTTAATTTGAATAGTGTCAACCACAACTCTGACATTTTCAAGTGCTTTTAAAAAGGCTCTATGAAACTTCAGAAATGAGCCGTCAATTTTAGTTTCACTGTTGTTTCAGAACTGCAATTAAACATGCCATATGTCGACTAACCTGCAAATAATATGACTGTGAACATTTGAGGAATTTCCCTCCTCCAGATTCTATTCCAAGCTCCACATAAGTAAAGAAGCTTTTTTTGTGTTATAGTTACCACACTTTTCTTCTATGGCCCCAAATCTTTGAAGGCCTCTGTGTAGCCACCCATAACTTGCATTTTGCCTAGGAGGATAAGGTTCAGGGAGAGAAAGGGAGATAGGGGGTGAACAAAATTTTATCAGCTCTTCATCAGTAAGCACAAAAACTAACATTTATTAAGTATCTGTAATTCACTAAATAGCTCTTAGGAATAATAAGTAAGAATAAGACATGGTTCCTACTTTCCAGAAATTCATACTAAAGTTGAAGAGGATGTGCACTGACAAGCACACCACATACAACCATAAATTATATGAGATGTAGCAGTTTGAGATTATTTATGAATTCCAAAAAGAGATATTGATTATGTTTGTAAACTTGTCTGTTTCTCTGGGCGTGATACCCTTTGATTATTAAATACAAACCTTTTACATTTACTTGACTATGTTAAGATTAGTGCTTTGATTCGACCATGTCATTAGGGCGACTCAGTTTGAGTCTCTGTCCCCTTTGTAGGCTTTATAAACAGACACTCAGTCAAGGAGACACAGAAGTAGATACAGAGAAAAAGACACGGCAGAGGAGAGAACTTGGTTCTGATGCTGGAACCCTGGGTAGAGGTGAGCCAGTTACCTGGTAGTTTACAGCTGACCTTGTGAAGAGAACAGAGCAGCTGAAACAGCCCAGAAAGAAACAAGCCCTCCAAGTCTACAGCTGAAATCAGAAGAAACTGGGCCCACAGAGCCTTAAGAGGAAGAGCAACAGACTTTGGGTAAAGAAGTAACCTTGAGTTAGACTCTTTAGAGCCTTGTAACTGTAAGCTTCTACCCCAAATAAATACCCTTTATAAAAGCCAACAGAGCTCTGGTATGTTGCATCAGCACCCCTTTGGCTGACTAATACATGAGGTAATTGAGAGAAATATGTTTTCTCAATTCCTTGGGTCTGCTGTAGCAACATGCCACAGACTGGGTGGCTTAAACAAGAGGCTTAAAATCGCCTCACAGTTTTGGAGGCTATAAGGCCACAATCAATGCATTGGCAGTGCCACACTTCCTCTCAAGCCTGTAGGGCTCTGCTGGTGGTTAGCCAACAATTCATGGTGATTTTTCAGACTATGGCATAACCCAATCATGTGATCATCTTCTCTGTCTGTCTGTGTCCAAATTTCCTCTTCTTCTAAGGACAATAGCAATATCAGATTAGGGCCCATCCCAATCTGGGTAGCCCTCATATTAGTTAATAATATGAGGAAGATTCTATTCCCAAATAGAGTCCCATTCATGGAGTTAGGGTTAGGACTTGAATATAGCTTTTTAGGGACATAATTCAATCCATAAGAGTTTACTTTCTAACATCCTACCAAATTTACGTCCTTACTACATGCAAAACACATTTATCCCATTCCATCATCCCCAAAAGTCTTAAGACACCCAACACCAACTCTAAGTCTAAATTTTGATATTCTAAATTAACTATATCAGGTATGGATGAAATTCTTGGTATGATCCAGCATGGGACAAATTTCTTCTTTGTGGACCTGTGAAACTATAAAACAAGTTATCTTTTGCCAAAATTCAATGACATAAGAGGCATAGAATATTTCCTCTTACAAAGGGAGAAATTGGAAGGAAAAGGAGGGTCCCAAGAAACTCCAAAATCCACTTGGGAAAATTACATTAAATTTCAAGTCCTGAGAATAAACATCTGCAGCTCAATGCTTTGTCCTCCCGGTCTTCTGTGGTAGCAGCTCCACCTTCTCTAAATGCTGGGGCAGGGGGTGGGGGGAGGAGGGGGAGGGTAGTCCCAACTTCTTGGCTTAAGGAAGTCCCTTCAGTCTAGACCTCTGAATCCATGGTTCTGCCCTTGAAGTCCTTCTTCTCTCATTTTGTCCCATCTCTGTCACTTTCAGCCCAAGCTGGCAATGTTTTTGCTGATATAAAATTGTCAACAAGCTTGTTCCTCTTCCATGCAATTCACTAGGTCCAAGTCATTAGACAAGAAGATCTTCCACAGATCTTTCACAGGTAACCACATCTCTATTCCTTTTTTGAAGATGATTGATTAGATCCAGGAGTCATGCACTTAATCTCTTTAGGAAAGTTTTCTAGTCACACCATTGGATCTGTTTCCAGAGCAAGTTATCTGGTTAGGCTAAGAATTTTCCAAATCATCAAGTGCTGGTTCCTTTTTGTTAAGCAGTTCATTCCTTAATTTATCTCTTTCCTCTCACATTTTGCTACATAGAGCAAGGAGCAATCAGGCTGCACCTTCCATACTTTGCTTGGAATTTTCCTCAGCTACATATCTCAAGTTCATCACTTACAATTTATTCCTTCCATCTGATATCAGAACACAATGTCACCAGTTTTGTGCCACTTTATAAATATCAGCTTTCTTCCAATTTTCAACACATTCATCATTTCCTTCTAAGTTCTCATCTGAAGTATCTTTAATGTTCATATTTCTGGCAACATTCTATTCAATATTATCTATGTTCTCTAAGACAACAGAGGCTTTCTCTGCAGCTCTCCTACTTTCATTCAGAGCCCATTCCAGAAATGCCTTTAATGCCCATATTTCTATCAGCAGTCTCTCCAAGGCAGTCCAGGTTTCACTAAAAAGCACTTCAAAATTCTTCTAGCCTCCACCCATTACCCAGTTTCAAAGCCACCTCCATATTTTCACTTATTTTTAACAGCAGCACCATACTCTCAGTACCAAAAACTGTCTTAGTTTTCTAGGTCTGCCATTACAAAGTATCACAAGCTGGGTAGTTTAAAACAACAGGAATTTATTGTCTCACAGTTTGGAGGCTAAAAGTGCAAAATCAAGATGTCAGTGGGGTCATGCTTCCCCTGAAGTGTCTATGGTCCTGGTGGTGTCTTGCCAGCAATCCATGGTGTTCTTTGATTTGTGGCATAACCCAACTTTTACTTCTGTCACATGGCCATCTTCTTTGTCTGTTTGTGTCCAAATTTTCTCTTCTTACAAGGACACCAGTCATATTGCATTAAGGTCCACCTTAGTTTAGTTTGGCCACATCTGAACTAACAACATCCTAAAGATTCTATTTCCAAGTGGGTTCACATTCATGGGACAGTGGTTAAGACTTGAACATATTTTGGGGGGGTGGGGAGTGGTGTAGGGCACACTTCAATCTATAATATATCATTGTCAAGATTTAGGAGAAGGGAAGGATCACACATTTGTATCTCTTCTCCTTATGGCGAATTCTTTATTCATTTTTCCTAACCCCACTTACTCTCACTTCCTCCATGTAAATTTTCCCAGCCCACCCGTGTCCCTTCCTCCACTCATAGACATAGGGAGAGCTTTCTTTCTCTGTGCTCTCACAGCACTTAGCACAGATTGCTATTACCTTTGTGTTCTGAGACTTTCCGCTAGGCCCATGACTAAAGAGGATTGAATAGAAACACTACTTAACAAGCATGTTGATCTTGTGTCCTGCCACTTTGCTGAACTCACTTATTAGCTCAGGTAGGTTTGTTGTAGGTATTTTGGGATTTTCTAAATATCATGAGAGTTTTACTTTCTCTTTTCCAGTTTGGATGCCTTTTATTTCTTTTTCTTGCCTAATTGCTCTAGCTAGAATTTCTAGCACAATGTTGAACAAAAGTGGTGACAGTGGGCATCCTTGTCTTGTACCTTATCTTAGAGGGAAAGCATTCAACCTCTGCCCATAGAGTACGATTGTGGCTGTGGGATTTTCATATATGCCTTTTATTTTTTATTATGTTGAGGAACTTTCCTTCTATATCTTTCTTTTTAAACGTTTTTATCAAGAAAGTTTGCTGCATCTTGTCAAATGCCTTTTCTGCATCAATGTGTATTTTTCCCTTTGATTTATTAATATGGTGTAATATGTTAATTGATTTTCTTATGTTATACCACCCTTGCATACCAGTAATAAAACCAACTTGATTGTGATGTATAATTGTTTTTATATGATGTTGGATTTGATTTGCAAGTGTTTTGTTGAGAATTTTTAAATCTATGTTCATTAGAGAGATTGGTCTGTAATTTTCTTTTCTTGTAGTATCTTTATCAAGCTTTGGTGTTAGGGTGATGTTGGCTTCATAAAATGTGATGGGTATTTTTCCTTCCTTTTCAATTTTTTGGAAGAGTTTAAACAGAATTATTGGTATTAATTCTTCTCAAAATATTTGGTAGAATTCACCTGTGAAAACATCTGGTCCTGGACTTTGCTTTGTTGGAAGATTTTTGATGACTGATTCAGTCTCTTTGCTTGTGATTGCTTTGTTGAGTTTCTGTATTTCTTGTAGAGTCAATGTAGGCTGTTTGTGCATTTCTAGGAATTTGTCCATTTCATCTAGGTTGTCTAATTTGTTGGCATAGAGTTTCTCATAATATCCTCTAATTGTCCATTTTATTTCTGTGGGGTCAGTCATAATGTCCTCCTTTTCATTTCTGATTTTATTTATTTGCATCTTCTCTCTTTTTTTTCTGTTAGTCTTGCTAAGGATTTGTCAATTTTATTGATTTTCTCAGAGAAGAAGCTTTTGGTTTTGTTAATTTTCTCTCTTTTTTTGTTGTTGTACTCAATTTCATTTATTTCTTCTCTAATCTTTATTTCTTTCTTTCTGCTTGGTTTGGGATTGGTTTGCTGTTCTTTTCCCAGTTTCTCCACTTGTTCAGTTAGTTCTTTGATTTTAGCTCTTTCTCCTTTTTAAATATAGGCATTTAAGGATATAAATTTCCCTCTCAGCACTGCCTTCACTGTATTTCATTTGTTTTGATATGTTGTGTTCTCATTTTCATTTTTTCTCAAGATA
>JAQZBX010069038.1:0-15645 GCA_029593785.1 Cabassous unicinctus | reverse complement strand
GATTGGACCAGAAATACGTGCTCCCAGTATGTACACAAGGGTTTCTCTGCGTCTCTGAAACCAGGACCAAGGAGCCACACGGGTAGCACAGACCACCTCTGCGCTGAGCTGATAAGGGGATGAGGAAAAGGCCAGCCATGGCGCCAAGAGATCCTGCTGCTTTTAAGTGGCTTTTTTTTTCTTTTGAATTGGTGCTCACCTTATTACTAAAATCCTTTAACTCTTTTCTGGAGCTTTGAGAAAGAAGTTTCTTGTCAGTTTTTGCTGGTTGTTCATAGCTTCGTGGGGGTACAGAGCCCTGAAGCTTCTTACTTCACTATCTTGATTGAGGTGGGAGTGAATTTGGTTTCCATTTCAGCTTGCTGTCCTCTTGTAAAGTAAAGAGCAATGTTCCAAGGGCATGGTGCTCAGGACCTGTAACTTTTGGTGGAGAATAGTCCTGGAGGCATGGAGAAAGTGGGGGAAGCAGAGTAGTTCCCAGGAAGCCTGCTAGCATGCCTAACCCCACATCAGGCTGTGGCCTCCATGGAGACTCTAGGCTAGGGCCCCACACACTTCCACTGGGTTCCCTTTGTGCCTGCTATGGCTTTGGGTATGCCTGTATTTACATTTTCTGACTGTCTTTGCACTTCCTTATAATTTCCCTTCCTCCAGTTTTCTCCGCCCTTTGCTTTCCTATGCTTCCAGAATAGTTTGCTCCTAGACGTGGGGTGGGAGGCGAGGCAGCCTTTCATACTGGCAGCCTCTTCCTGACCCTGCAGTCAGCATTTACCTCATTCAACCTTTTATTTTGGTGTTTCTGCAGCAGAGATTACTGCCCTTGTTTCTTCTCTGTCTAAAACAGTGTTTTAAAATTTCGTTTTTCTCTTTTATTCTTGCCTGTCTGTAAGGGCTGGGTCATTGGTGTGTATTTGTATGTAGCCAAGGTCAGCAGGACTTCAGAATTCCCAAATGACAGCTGGGAGCATTGTCACCTTAAATTATATGTTCACATTCCCGTATAATATCTGCTATGGCTAAAAGGATGGGCAGATTCATTTGTTTGGTGAAATGCAAAGAGAATAAAATGGAACTCATTTAGAAGGTTGTGAATCACAAGTTTTTAAAGAGACCGGGTAGTTCAAAAGGTAAAAGCTTTAGAGCCAGGCAGATATGGGTTTAATCCTGGCTCCTCCATTTACTAATCCATATGACTTTGGATTAGTTAGCTGTCCCCTGCCTCCAGGTTGTCATTTAGAAATTGGGGGTTATAATGCTTATCTAATAAAAATGTTCGGGTTAAATGAGGGACGGTAAGAGAAGTAGCTGGCACATAAAAATGCTCAAAAAATGTTCTTTTTTTCCTATACCAACTCCTGCCTATTCCAGAGAAGCCTTTGAGGAGTTGGAATCAAGTGAACTACCTAAATATAAAACTATGTTCACACAAACATTCAAGAACTCTTCCCCTTCCAAAACTAAGACAAAACAAAAACGCTTGCCCTTAGTTTCTACTGGCAAGTAAATATGCATAAGATGTTTGTTTTGCCTCTTTTTTTCTTTTTACTTTTCATTATGGGAATTTTCAAATGTACACAAAAATGAAGAGCAGTATAATTACCGCAGACCTATCGTGCAGCTTCAACATTATTGACATCTGCCCAATCTTGTTTTATCTATACCTCCACCTTCCCCACCCCCCAGCCAGATAATGTTTAAGCAAATCCCAGACATAATATCATTTCATTCGTAAATACGTCAGTATATAGCCTTAGAGATAAGAACTCTTTTTTTCACATAACCACAATACCATCATAACTCCTAAAAACTTTTTAAAAATTCCTTAATGTCACCTAATATACAATGTTCAGGTTTCCCTGATTGTCTCATGAATACCTTTTTTTTTTTTTAATAATTTTTAAAAAAAATTTTTTAAAGATACTTAGATTACATAAATGTTAAACAAAAATTGTAGGGATTCCCATGTGCCCCACCTCCCACTCCTCCCACAACCTCCCACATAAACATCTTTCATTAGTGTGGCACATCACCTGCAATGGATATACACATCTTGGGGCTTTGCAACTAAGCATGGACCATAGTTCACATTGTAGACCACACTCTCCCACACAGTTCTGCATGTTATATGATGATATAAAATGGCCTATATCTGTCATTGTAATGTCACTCAGGATAATTCCCAAGTCCCGAAAAAGCCCCTGTATTACAACTGCTTTTCCCTCTCCCTGCCCCCAGAGCATCCAGTGGCCGCTGGCTCCACATTAATGTTGTAATTACTTCTATTGCGTGAATCACAGTATGTCTATAACAGAATACCAGTAAGTCCACTCTAGTCCATAGCTCTTCCCCCAATCTGGAGGAGTCTGAGATGGTGATCAGGATCAAACAACGTCCACCATGGCATTTGGTTGATATGGCTCCTAAATCTCTTTTAATCTATAACCATTTCCTTGTCGTCCCTTTTTTTTTTTATTGCTGTTTGTCAAAGAAACGGAGCCATTTGTGTTACAGACTCCTATACACTGACTACATCCAGTGGGGCCGTTCAACATCCCTGTCTGTGTCTGCATTTTCTCTAACGTGGTAGGAAGATCCAGAGCAGGACTTCTTAACCTTTTTTGTTCCACAGACCCCTTTGCCAGACAAGTTTAATGAATACTACTGTAATTTATTTATTGCATACATTCATAAGTGAAGGAAATGCTAGATTTCAGTTAAAGGGCAAAGAAAATAAAGATAATAAGTTGATTTTTTTTTCAATTCAAGCTCATGGACCCCCCAAAATCTTTCCACGGACCCCTTGGACCCCTGGTTAAGAACCCCTGATCTAGAGGCTTGATCAGATAGATTCAGGTTCAGTTTGTCGCAAGAGGTGGTAGTGTACATCCTATTATCACACGATCAGCTTGTCTCCATGGATTATGTAGTGGATTCAGGTGTTGTCAGCTTGATCTATCATTGTTTCTGCATTCATTAACTAGAATTATTTTACAGAGAACAGCTTTGGTTTCCCTGAAATTTTACAGGAAAGAAAAACAGTAAATGCTTGAATCTTGCCTTTATTTATCAGTTTTCAGAGTGAGTACCCTAATTTCCTCCAAACGTGACCATTAACACTTTATTTTCCTTTGAGTATCATTATGAACTTATGGATTTTAACATATATGAAATGTTTCCATTTATTTCAGTCATTATTCTTTGCATTATCAAATTGTCACATCTTTGCCCAGTGGGAGCCCCTTCAGTTTGATGTTGAGCCTTTTTGACCTGACCTGATTTTCTTTGAAGATGTTCCAAGCTCCAGCTTGTGCATTTCCTGCCCCAGATCTGGGACCAGGCATTTCTTTGAGGAGCTCTGGTTCTTTTCATTGGAAAATGGTGTGCGTTTGAATTTGAGTGAGTAGAGCACTCCAATAATGCTACTGTTTTCCACTTGACAGAGTTAGTGATATTTCTATTATTTTTCCATCTTTCTCTTCTTTTTTATTCTCTTTAGCCTGTGGTGTTTTTTTCACTCATGGAGAAGTACAAAAATATCCTGCTCTGTGTGGGAATTTGGGCAAAGTCCTGGGACTTCTGCTTTGTTCATTTCCAAAAAGCATGAGCCCCTAGGGCAGATAGATCCCTGAGTCAGAATGGAGGCTGGCATGTCCTGGGAAGCTGGCACATCCCAAATCCTACGATCGAATGGGACCTTGCGAGATCATCTCGTCACCCCTCTGCTTCCAGGCCAAATCTCATCAAAATCAGAAAAAGTGTTGTCTCACTCACTAATTTTTAACATCTCCAGAGTTAGAGAATCTGTATTTAAGCTATTTAGTAATATGCTGTACTTAATAAAATGACTATAGAACCATTTAGAGAAACTTAAAGCAAGGGAACCTTAGCAAGAAGTATGAGAACTTATTTTAGGGCCTGAACTCATTTTTCGGTGAAACTATAGCTTAACAACAAAACACGGATGAGTCATGAGAGCTTTTGGCAGGCTGACAGGCCCTTTCTCCTTGACCTGTGCATTGTGCTAGGACCCAAGGAAAAGAGAGATACTCAAACTCGAATTTCAGCCTCAGGGGCTTGAGCTAGTTGGAAATATCTAGTCACCTTGCATTAGTTTTGCTCTTTCTTTGATGATGGTATATACTTTTAAGAAATATATTTTTCTGACTTCCTTTAATTCCACAAAAACCAGAATATCAAGCCTATAGTGGCAAGAAAAAGTAACACCTTGGGCAGTGATATTTGATCAAGGCATTATGCATTATTCCTGGGCTCCAGTCTATAAAAACTTCATGTTTCAGTGGGTATCATGTTCCTGTCATAAACACAGGACTGCCAGAGAAAGCCTAATCATGGAAGATTTTTTTAAAATAGTTATTGCCAAAGTACTAACTAAAGAGTAGTGCCTAGTGACAGTTTTATTTCAAGACTTAATAAGAGTATCTAAGAAACTAATAATAGTATCTAAGATAGTATCTGAGTTTTCAAATAGTATCACTAGTCTAGGTAATGTCTTGCGTCATATATATGTACATTTTTTTTCCTCTCCATGCATGACAAAATCCCTTAATCTGACCAGGTTTCCCTAGATTGGCAATTTTAAGGACACATGTCATTGTGAAATTAAAGTACCAGAATCTATTCATTCCTTTCTTTCAGCTCATTCATTCTTTATGGCCTTGAGTAGCCTCACATCCCAGCTGTCGGTACCAGTGCCTCCATATGACTGGGTCAAGGTGAATGTGTGATGCAAAGTGTTCCCTTTGCATCACAAAGGGAACAAAGGAGTACTTCCAGAAAAGGGTGTGAACTTGAAATTTGATTTACAGCTCTGAACACCAAGGCTATATACTTTACAACCTGTTCCTGCCCTTTTATGCTGAAAATGTAAATTTTATAAGCAGGTGGGAAGAAGAGCCTAGATTCCATTTAATTTAAAATAATTGAGAATGGACAAACGATTGAGTCTAAAAGCAAACTACATGAAAGTGGTGAAATTGTATTAATTTTTATGGTTTACAAACTGACAATATGTCCTGTTTTACTTGGGATGCTCCCAGCTGCCAGATTCTGTTGGCCAAAGAGGTATTCTTTGAATGCCATTTTAATGATTTTGAGCCTGAGCTTAGAGAGGTTAAGTGACTCGTGGCAGAGCCAGTATTAGACGGCAAATCTTCGTCTGAGAGCTAATTTAAGGAGCACCTGCCACATGCCGGACCCTGTGCTGGAGATTCAGAGATAAACAGAACAGTTCTTCCCCACACATTCAGAGTTAAAGCTGTTGACCAAAGTCAAGGGCAGAATTTACATTGGAATTTGGGGCTCCCCCTCTCTGGCTTTGTCGTTTCCAGACTCCTCTTTTCATTTGTCAGTGACTTTGGTTGCCCTGAATTCTGTCCTCTGGTCAAGAAACACTGGATTTTCTGAGTTTTAGTCAGCCTGTGTAGCACTGACTTTGGCCTTCTCACAGGCTAAAAGCTATTGAAAACAGGAAACTCACCTAGGTGCCATCTCTTCTAAGAATCATGTCACCCTCCCCACCCCCACTCCCATCCCCACCTTACCCCATGAACCTCAGTGCCGTCAGGTTTTTTGTGGCGTTGTTACATTTGTGTGTGTGTGTGTATGTGTGCATGTGTTTTTAGTGCAGAGTTTGTAGTTTTTATTTATGGATGGTTGGTATAGAAGGACCTTACAAAGCCATACCAGAAGCAGAACTATCTCTTTTATTGAATTATGCCTCTCTGTGTAACTTTTTGTTTGCAGAAAGGGTTCCATTGTTGAAAAACAAAACCGAAAGTTTGAAAACGCACTGCATTTGTCCACTTTCCTGCCAATTTTTAAATCCTCTGACATAACTTCTAAGGGACCTGCATGTCCATTCTTTGTTGTGAACACTTATGGTTATAGAGACCTCACTCTTTCTTCCTCTGTGGTTTCTCTCCTACCTCCTCAGTTTCCCAAGGCCCAACAGAAAGGCTTCTTGTCCATGTCTTCACAATGGTAGAATTTTACCTGAGCTCCTTGGAAGGAAAAGCTGGTTGAATTCCAGCTGCTAAGTGTTGTACTTCTTTGATGAACATTTCAAATGGATCCTTTTGGTGGGAGAGAGTGATTAAAAGAAGAAGTTTGGAACTGAACCTTTATTTTGACATCAGATTGATACTCAGAACCTGGTTGGACTGGCATCTGCCTTGATATATGTAGTTTTCTAGAACGAGCTAAAGAACACCATGGGCCTGGTGTGAATGGCCCAGAACATCTGCTGCTCCACTGAACTGCTGAAGAAGAAGACAGGATGATGCTCAGCAGGGAGGTGGTAAGGACCCAAATATGGTGAGAGATTTGGGATATTCTACTGTGCATCCCAGTAGAATACCTGAAGACAGTAGAGGAAAATTACCATCCCATGACATTTGGATAACAGCTATGGAACTGGGAGCCCTCGGTCTTGCTCTGAATTTGCCTCCAGCTCCATAACCTTTAAGAAGTCCTCTCAACTCTCTATGTGTACTTTTCCATTAGGCAGGATGGGTTTCACAGGATAGCTGCAAACTAGCAGATAACATGTATATGAAAGAATATGGCAGCCAGAGAAGTCATTTGGACAACTATTTCCCAGATAAGCTGGGAGTGATTTGTTTATATAGATGGTGGCTTGTATAAAAAGAAAAACCTGCTTTTTTTCTTCTTGTCAGGTACTCAGCCTTTCCTGACATCTGCAGGGCAAATTCCCTTTGAGGAGCAGAGTTTTAAAAGCTGTTGCTTGTGTGAGAACAAAACATTGTTCAGTATTTTGAGTTGGCTCATTCTTTGATAAAATCTGTAATCCATTTGCACATCATGCTCTTTACCACCCACTCTCCTAATAAGAACACAAAAAAATAAAAGCAAAATGTACTTTCTACATGTCTCTTTTGCCTTTTCAAATCATTCATTTTTAAAATTGTATTTTTCAGAATCACAAGCAGAAAATGTTACTGTGGGACCCCGGTCATTTTTACTCAGGAATTCCATTGATGTATATGAACCAATTCCAAGCGGGGAATCTGAAGAGAATAATGAAAGCTGGTTAACTGAAGACAGATTAATCTCCATCAATCAAACCAGTCCTCTTCAAAAACGATCACCTGCGTTCATCTCAAAGGATGCCTCTGGATATCTGACAAGCCGTTGGTTGACTCTCTTCATCCCCTCTGTTTATACGGGGGTATTTATAGTAAGCCTTCCTCTGAATATCATGGCCATCATCGTGTTCCTCTTGAAAATGAAGATCAAGAAGCCGGCTGTGGTGTACATGTTACATCTGGCTATGGCAGATGTGCTGTTTGTGATTGGGCTCCCCTTTAAAATCAGCTATTACTTTTCTGGAAGTGATTGGAAATTTGGGTCTGAAATGTGTCGCTTCATCACAGCAGCATTTTACTGTAACATGTATGCCTCCATCATGCTCATGACAGTCATAAGCATTGACCGGTTTCTGGCTGTGGTGTATCCCATCCAGTCCCTGTCCTGGCGCACTATGGGCAGGGCTTCCTTCACTTGTCTGGCCATTTGGGCGGTGGCCATTGGAGGGGTGGTACCTCTTCTTCTCAAAGAGCAAACCACCCGGGTCCCAGAGCTCAACATAACCACGTGTCACGATGTGCTTAATGAGACCCTGCTCAAAGGCTATTATGCGTATTACTTCTCAGCCTTCTCTGCTGTCTTCTTTTTTGTGCCACTGGTTATTTCCACAGTCTGTTATGTGTGTATCATTCGATGTCTTAACTCCTCCAAAGTTGCCAACCGGAACAAGAAGTCCCGGGCCCTCTTCTTATCAGCTGCTGTTTTCTGCATCTTTGTCATTTGCTTTGGACCCACAAATGTCCTTTTGATTATGCATTACTCATTCCTTTCTCATAATTCCACCACGGAGGCTGCCTACTTTGCCTACCTCCTCTGTGTCTGTGTCAGCAGCATAAGCTGTTGCATTGATCCCTTGGTTTACTATTATGCTTCCTCTGAGTGCCAGAGGTACCTCTACAGTGTCTTATGCTGCAAAGAAAGTTCTGATCCCTGCAGTTACAACAGCAGTGGCCAGTTGATGGCAAGTAAAATGGACACCTGCTCTAGTAACTTGAATAATAGCATTTACAAAAAGCTGTTAACATAGAAAAGGGGACTGTTGTCAGGTTAAAAAGAAAAGAAAAGGTAACCTGAGATTTCTATTAAACCTTGTCAAAAAAAGTATTTACTTCACCATCTTAAACAACAAATGTAGGATTTGCATGCCTCCTTCTTAGGTGAGACATTGAGCATATATATAATTACAGGAAAAGATAACAGAAATGGAAAACAGTGATATTCAGAGGGAGTATTGCCAAGGGTACAGCAATAGCTGAATATTACTTTTTGTTATAGTTAGGTGATTTATTATATATAAATATATATTATTTGCAGCGCATTATGGATAGGCACTTTGAAAACTCCTTTTTTCCCAGAGATTGTGAAAATAACCTCATTTAATATGCAAAGTCTAGGTTGGTAGAGTTTAATGCATCTGAATATGCCCATCAGTAGTGCCTGTTTTGTAGTTTAGACATATACAGCATTTGCAAAAAAGTGCAGTTTGAAATTGTTTGACAGCAATGTTTAAGTTATTAAGGGATAAGCCTTAGCACTCTGTGTATAAAAAGAGTTCTAGTGGTTTTCATTCTGAACATATCAGAGTTTGAATTCTTAAAATTATAAAACAGATGGAACATCACAACCCCCCTTTTGGCATAGATAGCATTTTTAAGGTTTTAAACCCTGTGTATGTAAACCAAGAATGATCATAAGTCCAACTAATGACATTTGGCCAGCCATCAAAGGCACCCACCCCCGGGGTCTGCGCTTGTTCATGCAGCTCACTCTGATGGAGGACACCAAGCAGTGACATGTGGCAGGGTCATTTCAGATGCAGGTTGGCCAGAACCCTCCAGCCTGGGATGCTGGCAGTTGCAGCTGAGCATCCCAGAGAGCAGGACATCAGGACTCGCACATTCATTCCATCCTCTTAGTGTTTCCCCAGGATTGGCTGGGAACTCATAACACATGTTAGAAACTGGCAAAAGCGGATGTGATATCCTAGGAGGTGGCAAATATAAAAGATTTCTCTACCCATTTTAAAAAGGAGGGTTCACTTCACTAACTGTCCTGTAAGACTGGTTCTCATTTAGAAACAGGAGCAAACATGAGCACCTACTCAATGCTGTGGGCACTCTGGTGCTGGGGATACAGAGTTGAGTAAGACTTAACACATGCCATCAAGAAAACTACAGTATATATGGGAATCCTGTATTTTATGCATGATTGTTCTGTAAACCCACAACTTCTCATATAAAAAAGAAACCACATAGAATAACACATAGCTAGTTTGCAAAAGAGTGTGATATATGAATAATAAGTGTCATTATAAGTGTTTTTAACCAGTGTCACCAAGCATGTTTCATAGGAGCAAGGCCTATCAGTTAAAAAATTTTGAGCATTTGGGTTACTTCTTCCTGTTGAGATGAAAACAATGTAATACAGGAAGTATATTTTTTAAAATAATTCCTTCAATCAACATAAATTGGATGCTATTTACAAATGTTTTGTTTAATAAATTAATCAGGTTTTTTGTTTTTTTTTTTAAGAATCAATTATGTCAGTCTGGTTAGAAATAACAAGAAAATGGAATTGACTTTGAAATCTGGCAAAACTCTTCTATATTTCCTACTCATTTTTCTCAAAAGTTAATGAGATGACTTGTAAAAACATTTTTAGCCCCTTGAGGAGTAGTATCAAGCACAGAAAATTGTCACTGATTTCACAAATAATTTTAAAATTAGGTTGAAATGTATCTTGTTCTTATGAAAAAATGTTGTCATTTTAAACAAAACAAAGAAAAAAATGGAAAGTTGCAAGGCAATGTTTACTTATTTAAAAGAGCAAACTATTTCCAAATACCATAGAGTGATTTACATAAAGTAATATAATCTAATGTCAGTAGAAACTAGCACTGATTTATTAATTTAGTTACTATATACATTTTATCCAAATCAGTGAGGATTTACTGACATTGTTTATTCTGTCTGTATATATTAAAATACCTGTGACTTAATATGACTCATTATTGTACCAAAAGTCTGTACTTTTTAAATGTCACTGCTTTTATGTTTTCTCTCTTTAAATTTTATGTAACCTATATTAATAAACTTGAAAGTTTGCTTGGTATCTTTTTGGAATGAATTATTACTCTATCTTTCAGGGCTCTGGTGCAGTCAGAGGGTTTAATTGGAGAGCATGTAGTGAAGAGGTGATTTAGAGGTGGGCAGGGCCAAGGGAACTTGCAAGGGGTGATGAAGCACCCCAGGGACTAGCATTAGCTGGAAACCATTACCATCCCTAGACCCAAAGGGGCCAGAGTGGAATGGGGGAAGAGAAATCCACTGACCCCCTCTCTTTTCACCACTGATCTCTTGCCCATGCCTCCCAGAACTCCTGATCTTGACCAAAGCCCAGAGGTCAAGGGAACTTGGGTGGTGTAGTCCATAAAGGTCTGCTTCTTGGATCATGGAGAATGCATCCGGAAGGACAAATGGAGATGAAAAACACATTCTACCAAAGGCATTAGGCAGTTGGCTTTCTGTGTCTTTCTTTTTTTGGTAACCTGTGTTCAGACTCCTGGGTAGTAGGAATAGTGGTTAGAGCCTGCAGTTTTTTCCTAATGAAAAGATAAGCACATGTCAGAGTCAGGAGGACATGTTGGAACCCCAAGAAGGGCTGAGGGCTGTGCTGTTGTCCTTGCCCATGAGTGTCAGTCCTCTGCCACCCCATACTCATTCCCTCATTGGGAATAAGGACAGGAGTGATGTTTAAAGTAAAGTACCTCTGAAAGCTGAAAATCAATTAAAAATTCTGGTAAGGTATTTCCAAGATTCATAGTCAAAAATGGAAAAATTATTTCTACTTAAGAATTCTATTTACACACAAGTGCTTTCAGATTCTGAGGCTGGACCCTCACAAGTGTTTCAGGAATAGATACATTGAATGAGTCAGCGGTTGTCTCAGCTCATGGCCATCAGAAACATGATCTCCACTCTAACCAGAGTGTGAACTCTTCTCTTGTTGTTTTTCAAATTAGATGTTTTGTGGATAATTTGAAAAACACATTCGAGTTTTCTTACCAAAAAAATGTTTAGTTTTTCCACTGAGTCAAAAATAGGATTTTTAAGGAAATGGAATAATTGGCTGTTGAATATACACTTGGAAAATTTTAGGTCACACTTCTGAATTTAAGAAATAAGAAAAACATTGGCATGTCCTTTAGGAAGCCTTAAGCCCCAGGAGCAGTGAGAAAGGTTAAGCAGTGTTTATAACCAAGCTTTTTAAGTTTCTGAGGCCTGGATCTTCCACAAGTAGCTGATCTGCAGGTGCCATAATGAGAATTAAGGGGGAAAACAAGGTCACCAACAGGAATGTCCCGTGTGACTATGCCTTTCAGAACTACTAGACCAAAGGTGCGTGACTGGACGGTAAATCTAATTGTGTTTTATGAAGGAGGTGCAGTTAAGCAAATTGTAATCCGAGAGGAGAAATATTCCAATGCAGCAACTCTCAAGGGTTCCTGATACCTTTTCAGGCTACGTGCAAGGTTAAAAGCAATTTTCCTAACAATGCTAAGGCATCATTTACCTTTTTCAGTCTCATTCTCATGAGCGTACAGTGGCATTTTCCAGAAGCTACATGACCTGTGCTAGTACAACAGATTGAATGCAGATACAGATTAGAAAATATCTTCTGAGACATTTTCTTCTAAAGAGAGTTGCACAAATGTACAACAGTGTCCTCATTAAATTATTGTTTTGGAAAAAAATAGTGATTTTTATTGGAAAATCTGGCATTTGTGTTAACATATAATGGGTTTATTGTAAATTTTGACTGAAACAATAAATATTTTAAATAGTTCTCCATTTTAATATCTTATATGGAAAACATTGATAGATATAACCAGTAGTGTGCTGGTAAGCCAGCTCTTCAAAATAAAGAAAAACAGCCCTGATTTGTAGCATTTTCCAATTTCCATTGTATAAATACTCTTACTGTTGCTGATTTCAACTTTCCAACAGCTTAATAGTTGGCTTGTAAAAGTATTTAAATCTTATGAGCTGATACAAGCTCTGTAACCCATATAAAGGAAAGCCCTTTGGGTTCCTCAATAAATTTTAGGAGTGTCAAGGGGTCCTGAGATGAAAACGTTTGAGAACCACTGCTCTAATGCAAGACTTCTCGATTTTTAGCCCTTCAGGAGGCTGTAGAAACCAGTATTAATTTGAAGGTACAGAGGGTAAACAGTCGGCTCACAGCTGCAGGCCACCACAGTGTGGAACTATGGAAACTGATTCAAGGCACCACGAGTAGTGTGGCCCACAGTTTGGGAAGCTCTGTGTGAGGCCTGATTTGGGGTCAGCTGCTGTGAGACCACAGCTGACTCTGCCTAAAGGGAATAGCGAGGCTCTTTCTGAGTGAGGTTTCAGACCATCAGGCCAAGACACAGTTCAAAACAGCAGCAGATTCTGCTCCTGCTGACATCACTGTAAAGTGAAAACCAAGCTCTGAGTTTGCTATGATGGGAATTGTTGGACTCTAGGCAGGTCTTCAGCCACATGGGAAACCAGAAGTCAGATTCAGCAGAATCCTTGAATTCGGAGAAAACAGCATGTATGTTTCTACCCAACTTGCTGTGTGTTCATCACCTCAGGAAATGAGTCATAAGCATTATGGGGATTAGCTTTGAAAGCTATCTCTAGGATATAGCTATCTATCTCTAGGATCTTCAAGTGATGAGGTGGTTGCAGGACCAGTCTGGCTGCTTTGTCAAATATTTTACCTAGGGTGGTATTGCCAAAACAGAGGCATTCATGAGTAAGACCACCACTGTTCTGTGTAGGTTTGTTGTTTTGTTTTGTTTCTTATCCTGAGACACTTGGTCGCTCTTGAGACTGGCCAACATTATGTTTTTTAAAAACAAGACAAATATACCCATGTCCTCCAGAAGCCAGCTGGTCTTTGGGTTTAATCATAATACATAATGGTTAAGAAGCATGGCATTTTAAGACCTCAGCTTTTAGGGAGAATTTTATCAGCTCTGTCTTGTTACAGGGAAGTTTAAAAAAAGGTTAAGTCTTAACTCTGGCTGCACATAGAATCAACTGGAGAGCTTTTAAACAATCCCAACGCCCAGCCCCACAGACCACATGAATCAGAATCTTTGAGGGTGGAGCCAGGGCTTCCATATTTTTTTTAAAGCTTCTCAGAAGTTTCTAATGTGGAAGCCAGGTTAGTACCAATGCTTTAAGGAAGTGCTTCTCAAATTTAATGTTCATGCAAATCATTAGACATCTTGTTAAACTGCAAATTCTGATTCAGTAGGTCTGGGGAGGGGTCCAAGAATCTGCATGTCTAACAAGTTGCAGGTGATTTAGATGTTGCTGGTTCTTAGACCACTCTTTGAGTAGCAGGGCCCTAAGAGATGGCCCTGAGATCGAATGTGCATACACTCAAAAAAAAAACTTCTCATATCCTGTTTTAAAAGCATTTTCTGGGGCAATTTTTAATGTTGAGTTAGGATAGGTGCTTTATCCAAATCTGTTTTTTGTGCTATCTATCATGCTTCATGTTCCTCCCCTTGGGTTCTTTCCTAGGGAAAAAAACAGCTTAAAAAGTCTCTAATCTTGTCCATAAAACCATTTCACAAGAGGCTGGGGGTTTAGAGTGGGGACACCAGTTTAAAAGATAGTGCAGGGCAGATGGCAGCTGCGCCTGGTTAGCAGAAAGCAGATTTGGATATGTTCTTGTCTCTGGGTCTGGCTGAAAAATAGTGATCTCAGGAACATACCTGGGGTACTTACTAGTCAGGATCAGGAACTTCAGTCTCAATGGTCTGGAATAAGGAGCTTCCATTTAAGTAGTGCTTGGGAGAGGAGCTTTGTAAACCCCAAGGCAAATGAGTCAGCCCAGGGGTCATCCGTGTGTCAGAGACTCCAGTGTGCCTGGGCGAAGAGATTTAGGAAGCCAACTCTGGGAACACATATTTGCAGCACATGCAATATACCAGGGGTAAATTCCTCACTATGGACACCCTCTTATAAATGACAAAAATACCAAGGGCTAAAATACGAACTGTAACTCAGCCAACACATGGAAAACTTGGACCTCAGCAACGATCAAATCGCCGCCATTTAAAACAAGGTAACACTTGCTCCTAGCCAATTAGCAATGATTTTTTTTTCTAGGATAACTATAAACAGGGACCTAATATATATTCTAGAAGGAAGGAAAGAAGGAAAGGAGGAAAATAAAATAAACGTCGGCAAGGGTGAATGAATGCTGGTGGGTAGGAACCACGCTCTAGGAATGCAATTTTTGAGAAGATGTCACGTCCCTTGAAGTGTTCATAACCTTAGACTCAGTTATATGACTTTGGGGACTCTATCCTCAAGAAATAATTCTAAATAACACTAAAATGACAGTCTTCAAATTATTAATAGCAGTGTATTAGAAAAAGACTGGAAATGTTCTAGATGTTCAACCCCAGTGGCATGCTTCTCAATGGACTGTATACAGACATTTTAAATACGTATGAAATGCTTATAATTGCATAGAGAAATGCTTATAGTAGTTAATGAAAAAGGTAAGTTGCATTTATGTATATGTGGTATGTAACCTACAATGTGAAAAAATAGATTCAAGTGGGGGGGTAAGAATAATGGACAATATAGAAAAAACATATACCTGTGTATAGGAATGAGGCTATTTTTTTTCTTTTTATGCATTTCCTATCTCTTTCCTGAGTATGCACTACTTCCCTAGCGAAAAAGCAACTCACCTTCAGAGACTACAAACAAAACGAAGCAAAACTCTAACAACTACCCTCTGGTATCACATCCTTTATTCTCTTCCCAAGGCACCCTGGTCTACCTCTAATGCAGTAAGTTTTTAAGAGAGACTCTTGAGCATCCTTCACCCATGATTAGTGTCTTTTGCCTCAATATGTTGTTATGTTATTCAAATGGGGATAAAAGTGCTGGACATTTCTATGATTCTACAGCTACATTTGACCTTCTCAAGAATCTTCCAAATATATCTTGTAGAACCCAGGAAATCTCCAACACAAAAATATAAAAATGTCTTTAACTGGCCAGACTCTGCAGTCAGAAATGTCTCTATTTGTCCTCAACAGTTGCCAGAACATTCAGTGCAACATTCTGTTAACATCCATAAACAGAACTCAATTTTTTCCTCCAAAAGACTTCATACTTATGTCAAAGGGCTTATGAATTACTTTCCTCAGTAATTCATCTTCCTTCATCAAGAAGCAAACATTATTTGCTCAAAATAAAACAAAAACTTGGTTTGCATAATTTTCATTGCATGTTAGCTCCCTTATTATTATTTTTTTAAAAGATTTATTTATTTATTTATTTATTTATCCCCCCCTTGCTGCTTGTGCTTGCTGTGTCCATTCGCTGTGTGTCTTCTCCGTGTCTGCTTATCTTCCCCTCGCTGTGAGGTCCCGCTGCATCAGCCCCTGGCGCCGCGCGGGCCGGCCTGCCCTCACAAGGAGGCCCCGGGAAGCGAACC
>JAQZBX010069037.1:0-15645 GCA_029593785.1 Cabassous unicinctus | reverse complement strand
GGCCTCCCACATGGCAAACGGGGGCTCCATCCACCGAGCCACACCTGCCTCCCTCTTTAATATATTTTATGAGCTAGATGAGATGAATATTTTAAATGATACTTCAGTTGAGATGAGTGTCTAGTGAACTTACATTATACATTCTTTTTCTGGTTCCCTAATATAAATCACTATTGTTATGAACTAAATCAGCAGTTTTAGAAATTATAGGTTTGTTAATATTTTTACAAAGGTGAAACCAAATTCATATTATAACTAAGATTAATCCTATGCTAAAATATACTTGAAGAAGTGGAAATGCTTGTTTTAAACATCTCATATGGTATCATCATGGACTTTTTGGGCTTTTTAATTTGAGCTCTATTATTCACTACTTACATACCTCAGTCAACAACCTCTTTGAGCCATATTTTACCTAATTGAAAAATGAGTGTAATTAACTGAGAGAATATCTCTGATTAAAAGAGATAATTAACTATAAATTTATATGAGTATAAACTGTAAAGTATTCTATAAATCTATATTATTTATTACCCGAAATACTCAATTTTATAATATCTCTTAGGAAAAGGCAGTTAGAATTGGAATCAGACCTTCAGTCTTTACAAAAAGCAAACTTTAATCTTGAAAATCTTTTGGAAGCAACCAAAGCCTGCAAGCGGCAAGAAGTTTCTCAGCTGAATAAAATTCATGCCGAAGCAATTAAGGTAGGAATGTGGAGCAATACTTTCATCTTGCTATCTCATTTGGTTAACAATGGAGACAATGTATGAATGATTTTCTCTGTCTCTGGATACAGACAGCTATCCCTTCCAGACAGCTGACCCTAGGGTGACACTGGTCCTAGGATTCTGATGTACGCCCCCCGAGGCACGGTGGTTTGAGAAAGGATACAGCATTTAGAATCAGACCTGGGTTCAAATTCCAGTCTGCCACTAACCATAGGCAGGATTTCCCATTTCCTACCTTTTGAGCCTCTTATTTCTTGTCTCTGAATTGGGGATTGTATTAGGGTTCTCCAGAGAAATAGAACTGACAGAATACACGTAAATATTAAAAGATTTATTATAAGGATGGCCTTATGCGACCATGGGGATTGGCAAGAGTCAATTCTGTAGGGCAGGTCGCAAGGTGGAAACTTCAAAAAAGGTGATTCTGAGCTTTGGTACTTTCAACTCTGTAGGGCAGGCTGCAAGCTGGAAACTGTTGAAAGTGAGGTTGTATCCCCCAGGAGAAGCTGACTGGCTGAAGAAGGGGCAGTTAGTTTTCTTTCTGACTTCTGAAATCATCAGTTTTGGCTTTAAGACCTCCAACTGATTGGATGAAGAAACTCCCCTCATTGCTGAGGACAATCGCCTTTGTTGATTGTAGATGCAATTGGCCATATATGCAATCCGCTGTCTAATGATGTAAATCCATCTGCAAAATACCCTCACGGTAACAATCAGGCCAGTATTTGCTTGGCCAAACAACTGGACACCATAACCTACCCAAGCTGACACATGAAATTAACCATCACAGGATTGAAGATAGTTTAATTGTAGGTTTGTAAGCGCATGTAATGAGATAATTGATAGTGTCGGCACATAGTAGAGCTCAGTAAATGGCAGCTCTTGGTATAATGTATCATGTGCTCAAAGTCTGCAGTGGAAGAATAGAAATCCTAAGGACAAAGACTACTTAATAATCATAGATAGAAGAGGGTCCCCTTCCCACCACACCCCAAATAGCCTTTAGCCCTCAAAAAATAAAAAATTTGCAAGCCTCTGAAAATGAGAGAGAAGGGAAAATACACAAGGAAAGAAAAATTTTAAGGAGGTGATGATGATGATTTCAAATTCTCTAAGGGTTAAAAAAACCTTTATACCTCTTAAACTTAAAAAATGTTTATGTATCTACAATGGTTATTTTAAGCATTGATGTTTTTTGTGTCATTTACTAGAAGACATTTTAAAAATAATTTAATTTGAGTTTTTGACTAGGTAATACATTCACATGACTGAAGTTTTTAAAGGTACAAGGGATATACAGTGACAAGTCTCATTCCTTCCGCTTTCCTTCCAGTAAACCAAGATCTTCCTTAGAGGCAATAAAGATAACAAGTTTTGAGTTCCGTTTTCCTTCTTTTTCTTATTTTCTTATTTTACTCAAATGATAGTATACTGGGCATATTGTTCTACACCTTGGTTTTTTTATTTTTTTTAATATATTAATATTTTAAAGTTTGTCACATCTGAGGGGAAAACTTTCTCTGTTTTTTATTTTTTGTTTTTTGTTTTATTTTGTTTTGGCAGCTGTATAAGAATCTATTGTTTGGGTTTATCATGATTTATTTAACCTGGAAAACTCAACTTTTTTCTTTTTCTTAAAAAGGTACAATATTTTTTTTTCTTTGCTTTTTAAGAAGTTGGCCTTTAAAATTGTTGGTATAGGAAATTATTTTGAAAAACTTGTAGAATAATGCCAAATAGTTTACAATCCTATGTCTGTAGCACTTTAGCACAGAAAAATAAGAGCTTGAAGCACCTTGGCATACCAGGCCTACCTCTTCTGTTTATAGCTGAGCAAACAGACTAAGGGGTTAAAAGGTTTGCCAAGGGTGGCATAGCAATTCAATCTTTTGTTGTTGTTAATTTTTAATTACATGAATATTTTACAAATATTTATTCTCCTTGTTTAAAAGGAATATATGTATAGGGATATACAAGTTAAGGATTCTTTTGAGCACCACTGCCAATCTGGGTTCAATCTATTCCTTTACCTCCCATCTACAGAGGTAATTTGTCAATCTTTTTTTTAGCAAGCTGTTCTCTTAGCATTTTTTGTATAGTAATCTTTTTTCTTAGTATTTTTTATAGCATGTATAAAAAGACTGAGAACATATGTAGAGTAGTTTCATAGTTTTTTTTATTTTATTTTAAAAATAAGTGGTGTCATCTTATGCATGTTATTCTGCAATGTGCTTTTTTAAAACATGATCTAGTACCTAGATCTCTACCTCATAATTTTAAACCTAGGCTCCATGGATTGGATGGCCTCGTAGCTTATTTAGGTGGTTTCCAGGGCATGCCACCTTGGAGACGTGGTGGTCTTAGGCCGTCCTTCATTGAGTGGGTCCTGCTGAAGCCCCTCCGAGCTGCTGCACCATGTACCTTCCCAGAATGGCAGCACTCGGTTCCCAGCACCATCCCCAGTAACGGACACTGTCAGCCTCTTTAATGTTTGCTAGTCTGGTGGGTGGAAAAATGGAGGCTTGTTTCCTCATTTCCTTCATTTCAGGTAAAGTCAGATATTTTTATATATGTTTATTGTCCATTTGTACATCCTTTGCAGTGAAGAAAAAAGCCATTTTTCCTATTAGCTATTTATCTTTTTCTTTTGATTTTTAGGATTTTTTTTTTCCCCATTATTAGAGCATTTTTATTATTCAAATAATAAAAATAAAAAATGAAAAAAACAGACAAAAAAACTCATCACCTCTCAATCTCTCTATGCTTCCCTTGCCATACATAGCTGCTGTTCTGTTTCTGTCTAGTTTATTTGTATTTATATTTTGTAGAAACGGTCTTATGTATGCAGTATCACCCATATTCATATTTTACATGAGGTTTCACTATATGATACAATCACATGTTACAGTTTTTAGCTTTCCTTCTAGTAATATACATGTCCTTAGACTTTCCCTTTCAACTACTGTCATACCCATAGATTTGTAGGAGTTTTTGTGTATTACTCTTTTGTTTGTTATATATACTGACAATAGATTTTACATCCTGTCACTTATCTTTCATTTTTGCATGTGAAGCCTTTCAGTACACAGGAGTTTAACATTTTCTGATGTAGCCAAGGTTATTCATCTTTTATCCTTGTGATTACTTTTATGTGTTTTAAAGGCTCAGACAATCCCCAAATCTTCATATGTTCTATTTTTTGTACTGCCTTTATAATTTTTTTTTACGTTGAAATGTCTAAATCTAAAATGTTTAATGCTAAATCTGCTAATTTATTTTCAATAGTCCATGTTTTTCCCATAAATTTGCATCTGCTTAAATAAATGGATCTATTTCTGGACTTTGTAATTTGTTCCATTGTTCTATTTGACTATTCCAGGGGTTCTTAACCAGGGATCCATGGACCCCCAAGGGGTCTGTGGAAAGGTTTCAGGGAGTCCATGAGCTTGACTTAATTTTGAATAATCCTAAAATTTAATTTAAAGACAAGCCGATGTTGAGTGTCATAAAACTGTCTGCCGCTACATTCTCAGAAAGGGTCTGTGGTTTTTACCTGACTGACAAATGGGTTTGTGGAACAAAAAAGATTAAGAACCCCTGGACTATTCGTATGCTTATAATTTAGTATTTTAGTGACTTTATCCTTATGGTTTATTTTTGTATCAGACTGGGACATCTCCCCAGTTTGCTTGATTTTTAATTATTTTGTCTTTTCTTGCACATTTATTTGTTGTATGGAGTTTGAAATCAGCTTATCAAGTTTCACTTAAAAAAAAAAATCTCACTAGATATTTGCTTAGGACTGTGTTGAATTGATAGATTTGTTTCCACCTGGGCATTTGTGTGCTGCCTCTCAAGGACAATTTCCTTTCTTTTGATGAGTAGAATTTCAGTTTTATCCTCTCTGTTCACAAAATTGTAAAATATGCTTTTATTCCCCATATATGCTAATGTTCTTTGCCATAAATATTTTTTGTTGCAGATTATAACTACGCCAACCAAGGCTTATCAACTTCGGTCTCGATTAGTACCAAAATTAAGCCCTGAAATGGGGAACTTTGGGTGTGTGAATACTCCAAATTCTAGCAAATTGGATAATGATATCATAAATGAGCCAATTCCACCTGAGATGAATGAACAAGCATTTGAGGCTATTTCCGAGGAGCTTAGAATGGTGCAGGTAATGTTTAATTTAAGAAAAAAATAAATATTTGCATGTTCATGTATGAAAATTTCTTTTGTCTATCATTTTAACTGTTTATAGGTTAGTGGTCAAATCTATTTAGTATTGAAATTGTATCTTTTTTAAGTGTGGGCTTTGAAAAGGTCCCTGACTTGGAAATCAGCCCATTTGGGGTTTTTTTATTTTATTTTTTTAATTAGAGAAATTGTAGGTTTACAGAAAAGTCATGCATAAAATACAGAGTCCCCATATACCCACCCTATTAATAACACCTTGCATCAGTGTGGTACATTTGCTACAATTCAGGAAAGAACATTTTTATAATTGTACTACTAACTGTAATCTATTTATAATAGAGTTCATGTTTTGTACAATCCTTTGACTTTTTTAAAAACTTGTATCCTAGTAATATATATACAACCTAAAATTTCCCCTTTTAACCACATTCAAATATATAATTCAGTGCTGTTAATTACATTCACAATGTTGTGCTACCATCACCACCATCCATTACCAAAACATTAAGGGAGTGGATGTGGCTTAAGCAGTTGGGCCCCTGCCTCCCACATGGGAGGTCCCAGGTTCAGTTCCTGGTGCTTCCTAAAGAAGACAAGCAAGACAGAGAGCTAACATGATGGGCCGGTGCAGCGAGCTGACACAATGAAATGACACAATGAGGAGTTGCTACAAGAGACACAACAAGCAGGGAGCAATGTGGCTTAAGTGGTTGGGCGCCACCCTCCTACATGGGAAGTCCCAGATTTGGATCCTGGTGCCTCCTAAAAAGATGAAGATGAGCAGAAACAGAGAGCACACAACCAACTAGCACAGAGAGCAGATAGCGAGTGCAAACAACGGGGGGAGGGAGGCGAGGGATAAAAATAAATCTTAAAAAAAAATAAAAAATCGTTATGATCAACCTAAGTAGAAACTCTGTACAATTTAAGAATTAACTTCTCATTCCCTACCCCTACCCTGTTTCCTGATAACCTTTTCTGACACTATGAGTTTACTTATTCTAATTATTTCATATCAGTGAGGTCATACAACATTTGCCAGCCCAATGTTGTTCTTTTAATTTGCCTTGGAATACTTAGCAAGTTACTCTCCAGTCTCTTTGGACTTTGGTTCCTGCATGCGTAAAATGACCAGTTTGCCATTTGTTTCAAGTTCAGAATTGATTTATGTGGCAGGATGTTGTATCTGCCATTGAAAGTTAAAATAGTTGAAAGAATCTTATTACAGATAAATTTATAGATAACATTTGGCTTATTTGAAAGAACAAGAAATTTGATTATCTAAAAACTTTGGTGATTTAAAAAAATTTTTTTCTATTGTTCAGTAAAACTTGGAGTGGATCAGACCACCCCAAATCCCAACGATTTGCCCTTTCAATAGCCTGGAGGCTTTTCTAGTGAGATCCCACCAAGTACCCTTGAGAAAGCTTAGAAGTCTGGAGATGGCTCTGTGGTTTAATCTGGGTTTTCAATTTTAATATTTAATTTTAATCTTCTCTGAAACATGGAAAATCATTAGGGAAGCAATTGTTTTCTGGCTCTAAAGAGGCATTTGATACTCTGGCATATGAGCTTTGTTTTGAGTGTGTGGTTTTTACAATGCTGAAGAAATGATGGAATGTTTGACGATTCCATTAGAAGAATTTCTGACAACTGAAGTTTTGTGTTGCAGGAACAGATGAGCGCTCTCCAAGCCACGGTGGATGAAAAAGAGCATAAGAACCTGAAGCTTCAGCAGCACATTGACAAGCTAGAACACCACTCTACACAGATGCAGGAGGTGAGAGCAAAAGCCTGGCCTCCGGAAATGTATGAAGCAAATTCGCAAAGAAAGTATTACAGGGGCAAACTGACCTCCTAGAGCCCTGGGTGGCAGCTCGTTGGGTTGTTATCCTCTACTCTGTTACATATCTTACCCGCTCCGATAAGGAGACAAACAGCCCTAGACTGAATTCTGGCCAGCTTAGTTGATATTGCAAATGATCTCTTGACATTTTCTCGCAACGACCTTTTTCTTTATCAATCGTCCTCACTGTAGGTCACTGGAACGGCCAATTCTCTTCTACTCAGAGACCTTAAAACTAGATTTTAAAAACGAAAGCAGGTCATTGGTTTGGAGTATGTCCTGGCATGCTGATACTCCTTTTCCAGTAAATTTTTCTCTCCCAAAGCTTTTCTTATCAGAAAGAAGTGATTGGACCAAAAAGCAGCAAGAGCATCTCTCACAGTTAAATGTCCTTGAAAAGCAGCTTCGAGAAACTGAAACTAAGAATGACTGTAAGTTTGAACAAGTGGGAGCTTTGTGATCGAAAAGAATGCTATAACTCAGTATGTTTTTACTCATATGAATAAATGTCCCTATGCTGTTTGTTTTAAATTAGACAGGCTAGACGTGAGTTTATATGGCAGTGGGTGGTAAGCACCAGAAATATATCCTGAAGAGTAATTTTCTTTAGGATTGCCCACATACAAATGATACAAACTTTTGCCAAAAATATTAATACTGCTTTCAAAATGAATAAAGTGACTTGAATGTATAAGATCAATAATATATTTAATATTGCCAAATTAAACATAAGTGATATATTTGTATATATGGTAATATCATTTGATTCCCAGATCTTTCAGTTTATTTCTCCTTTCATCAAAATATTTGCAGTAGTTTATAATAAAATGAAAGCAAAGAAAGACAGCCATTCTATTTCTTTGATCTAAAAAGCTACCTAATTTTATTGTCAGTTATAGTTTCCATAGAAGACCAGAAGTGTTTAAACCATGTTGGAAAATTTGGGGAAATTTCCAAGGAATTTTTGTTTTTTAATAAGTAAGTTTAGGTCACTTAAAATATGTTAAAAATCTATTGTTTTTTTTCTCCTCATATTAAGCTGTTTTTTTTTTTAGTCTCTTCACCTGTATTATTTATTTATGTTGTGGTAACATATGTACACCATAAACTATCCCATTTTAACCACAGTCAAGTAAACACAATTCGGTGGCGTTAAATATATTCACAATGTCTTACTACCCTCACCACCATCCATTCCCAAAACTTTCCCATCATTCCAAACAGAAACTCCCGTTCCCCCTCACCCCCATCCCTGGTAACCTGTAATCTAGCATCGCTCTATGAATTTGCATTATATTAAGAGTTTTGATCTATGTGCTGTTGGAGAAATCTAGAAAAGTCAGATAAACTACAATGTACGAAAGACCATCAACAAAGGACAGAAAGAACACAAACCTCAGTGCTCCTAGGTACCTAATGTTTTTCTTGTTCAACATCTTCACTTAAAATGCTCTCTTCAACTTGTTTTTGCTGATTATGGGAGGAGCACCTATCAAATTTATTTGTCTAGCTTGTAAAAATATTTATAGAGAAACCTGTTGACGATTTGTTTTACCTGTTTTTCAGTTTTGAAAAGTGAGGTGCATGACCTGCGAGTGGTTCTTCATTCTGCAGACAAGGAGCTCTCTTCCGTGAAACTGGAATATAGTTCATTCAAAGAGAGTCAGGAGAAAGAGCTCAGCCAACTTTCAGAAAAGCACATGCATGTGCAGCTTCAACTAGATAATGTCAGGTAGAGTTGGTTTATTACAGTTTTGGGGTGCCTGATTGGCCTGTAATCTAGGACTCTTTGAAGTTCAAGTGCTATAAACCCAAATCAAACCCATTAAACAAAAAAGATAATTTATTGGCTCACAATATTTAAAGCCCCAGGGGTGGTTTTGGTTTCAGAGGCAAACTAGATTTTCAGACAGTGTTGTCAGTGCTCTTTCTTTCAGCTTGCTTCTCTCTGCACGCTGCCTTTGTTCTCACCTACACTTAAGGCCCACTCTCTGTGGACAGGGAATTGACCGAAGCGGACACCCCCATGTTCTGGTTCTCAGTATAACAGTCCCTGGGAAGAAACCTTCTTTCCCAACAGCCATATAGTTTTTTTTTGTTGTTTTTTTTTAAGATTTGTTTATTTATTTATTTATCCCCACCTTGCTGCCTGTGCCCACTGTGTCCATTCGCTGTGCGTTCTCTCTGTGTCCGCTTATCTCCCCCTTGCTGTGAGGTCCTGCTGCATCAGCCCACCGCACCGGGCGGGCCGGCCTGCCCTCACAAGGAGGCCCCGGGAAGCGAACCCGGGGCCTCCCATATGGTAAACGGGGGCTCTATCCATTGAGCCACACCCGCTTCCTAACAGCCATATTTTAATCCCAGGGAAAATTTGAATTGATCTTGCTCGAGTTGCTTGCCCACCTTCGGACCAGTTATTTAATAAGGGTTTGAGGTAGGTGTATTGCTCCAAAGGAAAAGGTGTGCTCTGACCAGAAGAAGGGACAGTTCAAGGTCAACTAAAACAATAGCTGTCACCATTGTCCACTGCCTCACCAGAGGCTGGCTGGTTGCTCAAGTACTGGTCAAATTAAAACCAAAGTAATCTAAAAGGTAAATAATTTTTTTCCTTTTTCTTTTTTTTCTTCTTGCTAATTTCAACCTTTTATATAATAACTTAACAAAAGCATTTTGCATTTTTGTTACTGTCTCCTAATGGCCATAGTTTAATAATGGACATTTTCACTGTGATCCTGTGAATGTGATATGAATATATCTGCTCATTCTAGAAAAGCTGCTAATAGGAAGCTTTGAATTTAATTTTTCTAGAAGTACTAAAGAGTAAAATCTATAGCTCTTGAGTATTTTTTGAATATATAAAAAGGAGTTAGAACAGAGGAAGAAATCTTGAAATCTGCTGGCCAGATCCACCCATGGACATGTTTTTTTTTTTTGGGCATGCCCAGTAGGATTTTTTAAGTTAACATAGCATTTTAAAAATGGGTTGCTTTCTTATAAAAATCTGTATTTCAGCATCCTCTTTTTAGGTGGCACTGGGCCCACGTTGCTGCGTGGCAGCCACGCGCCGCAACACGACTAATGCCTTTTCCTTTAGAGAGGCGCATTGCAGCGCGGTCTGAGTGGCCGCAGTCTCTAGCATGCCTGCGCCCTTTCCCCAACACCATGGCTGCTTTCAGTTGCCAATTATCATCACAGGTGCACTGTTGTCTTTTCTCACACCTGATTTTTGTTTGCAACCTCTGAGTCATTGAATTAAATCTTGGCTCTGCTCCAAGCTAATTTTGTATAAATCTTTTGAAAAATCATTCCATTATATTATTTGGATCTTAATTTCCTTATGTTTACAGGTCAGAGTTGAACTAGATCTAAAATCTAAAATGTTAAGAATCCTCTGTATTTACCTATTTACTTAAATTCTATCTTTGAAAGTATCAAGTATTCCTTGCTTTTTAGACATTTTGGATATAACTGAATTCTTCTCAATGCCTGTTTAACATTGAGTATACCAGTCCATCATGGCCCACTCAGTAGCACCACATTGCTGTGTGTTCCTTGAATTATTTTGCCTGCTTTATATATACAGTTAGTATTGTAAATACATATATATTTCTCCCCTCCCTGTTGTCTCTATGTCTATCTTTATGCCACTTTGTGATTTGCTATTTCTACTCTGCTGTGAATTAGTAAAGCAGGTAGGTCCATGTCTGATAGTCTGTGTATAAGCTGGAACATTGTTCTGGGTGGTCCAAAGGGCAGGATGATTGTTTGCTAGTTCTTGGCTGAGCTCTGGATGTTTGGATATGTTGCTGTATGTTGGGGCAGGGAGCTGGGGGATGAAAACGTAAAAAGCAGTAAATAATCATCATGTGAATTAAAAGATAATTCTTTGCCAAGAGAATTTTCTCTCTTGCTCTGATTGAAGCCACATTTGCCATCTTAAAACAGCTTCCTGGAGCTGGACATACGTGAGAAAAGGATGGCATTGGGCTATCAACAAAATTGTGAATTAATGGCTTTCATGAGAGTTTAGGTCCCCCATTAGACTCATTAAACCCTGTGAGTCTAATCTCCTAATTGCCAATCACTGACGTATGTCCTGTTGAAACCATTTGAGAGAGAATGGGGGAGTAAATGGCTGCAGGCTAATGCTGTCACCTGTCTTTTTCCATCCCCACCTAACTACTCTGAGGTCTAGTGTACATATGTTTGTACATTACGGACATTTCACACAAGATCATGAGCAGCTTTCCTTATGTCGAGGTTTATGTAACTGGGAATGGGCTAAAGATTGTATAAACTGGACTACAGATAATCTGACTAGCTGAAAAACATTTAAAGTTTATATTTACCATTGTCGAAATATTTTCTTAATAAAGATTGGAAAACGAAAAGCTCCTTGAGAAGAAAGCCTGCCTACAGGATTCCTATGACAACTTACAAGAAGTAATGAAGTTTGAAATGGACCAACTTTCCAAAAATCTCCAGAACTGCAAGACAGAGAATGAGACTCTGAAATCTGATCTGAGTGTAAGTTAATAAAGGGTATTAGTTATTGGTGAATTTGTTCTGGATGTGTGGCTGCTTTTCTTGAGTGGAGGGTGTATTGGTCAGCCAAAGGGGTGCTGATGCAAAATACCAGAAATCTATTGGCTTTTATAAAGGATATTTATTTGGGGTAGAAGCTTAGTTACCAGGCCATAAAGCATAAGTTACTTCCTTCACCAAAGTCTGTTTGCCATGTGTTGGAGTAAGATGGCTGCCTACGTCTGCAAGGGTTCAGGCTTCCTCAGTTCCTCTCTTCCCGGGCCTTGTTTCTCTTTGGGCTCAGCCGCTCTGCTCTCTCTCCACAAGTCCAGCTATAGACTCTCAGGGGAACAACTCGTCTCTCTTCCTGGGGCCTCTGCCTGTGTTTAATGGAAACTTCTCTTCTTCCTCACATATCTACTTCTCTGTGTGTCTACTTCCCGGGCTCCAGGATCAAAACTCCAAACTCCCTTCTCAGGGGTGTGATTTCTCTGAATCCCTGCCCACCAAGGGGTGGGACTCAACGTCCTACTGACATGGCCCAATCAAAGCGTCAATCATTATTTAATCAAATAAAAGTGAAACCTCTGAATCCAATAAAATCAATATGCCCAGAGGAACAAACCAGTTTACAAACATAATTCAATATCCATTTTTGGAATTCATAACCAATATCAAACTGCTACAGAGGGCAAGAATTTTCTGAGCTCTTCCTAACTTCCTAAATTGGCCCATAATGCCTGCCATGTAAAAGGTACTTGATATGTTTGTTGGCTAACTACACATTGCTAGTAACAATTATTTAAAATCTAATATCGCTTTTATCTTTTAGAATTTGATGGAGCTTTTTGAAGCAGAAAAAGAACGTAATAACAAATTATTATTACAGTTTGAAGAAGATAAAGAAAACAGTTCTAAGTAAGTGCTATTTGTGTTTTCTGTTAGTTGACTAGAATACTGTTGGCTACCATGTTCCTTGAGTGTTTTATTGCTAATATCATGTGAAGAGTTAGTATATCAAAACAGTCAATGATTAGCTGTGATACTTTTTAACCAAACAGTAATTGGTGATATATCAGAACTCAAGGCCTTTTATAAAGAAATCACAGTATATACAATACACTGACAATGGCATCTATATACAGGTGACTTCTAACTGCTCCTTTCATTAGGAAGTGGGGACTGATTTTTCTTTCCTGCTCTACCATTCTTTGTCTAGCTGCTCTTCTTTTCTTGCTGGCCTCAGAATGCAAGAACATTTCGAGGTAAAAGAGTTAACAAAACATCCTCATCCTCATGGATTTTACATTCTAGTGGAAGGAGACAGATAATAAACAAATACATATCTAATTTGTTAGAGGATACTAAGCTCTCTGGAGAAAAATAAACTGTCCTGGCACGAAAGTGGATTCTCATTAAATAGTTGTTGAACAGACAGGATCAAATTAGTGATCCCATTGAAGTACAATGCCTAACACCACGTTACGTGCATCCTTAAGTTCCGTTGCATTGCATTTGATGTCTTCTACACTAATAGACTCAGTTCCTGTTTCCATTGAATGAAGTCAGGTTTAAAGACAGTTTCTCTCTTCCAGAGAAATCTTAAAAGTTCTTGAGACTGTTCGTCAGGAGAAACAGAAAGAGATGGCCAAGTGTGAGCAGCAGGTAAATGTCCTATTACTCTAACTCTAGAATTGAGGTTTGTAACTTTTATTCATGGAGTCTAAAGAAGTTTATTATAAAAAGTGTTTTCAGGGGAGTGGATGTAGCTCAGTAGTTAAGCACCAGCTTCCCATGTAGGAGGTCCTGGATTCAATCCCCTGTACCTCCTAAAAAAAAAAATGTTTTTGGCTTTCAGATGTTGGAAGTTGGTAATAAAATGATAGAATTTTTGTTGCCTGGTTCTATTATTTTTCAGCACTTGTTTTTCTAACTGCCAGATGGCTATAATCATAAGTTGTTGGTAGTCTCCTGGTAGAAACCACAAAATCATTGTCATTCAAGATAATTTATCATTTTCAAGTATTGTTCATATATAGACTCTATACTATGGAAAACAGGTATCAACTTGTTTTTTATATGTGTGTGGTTAACTTTGTGATTTAATTCTGTTTCTTAAAAGATTTCCTTTGCCAAGATTTTTTTTTTTTTCTATAGATGGCAAAAGTACAGAAACTAGAAGAGAATTTGCTTGCAACTGAAAAAGTAATCAGTTCTCTGGAGAAATCTAGAGAAGCTGACAAGGTAGGTGGAGTTTTAAGCTATGACCCTCTGCTTTTTCTCTGTAAAAGCTGCTCTAGCATTCCAGTCTCCGCCTGCCCCATATCACACCTCCCAGGTGACTAGCTGATAGCCAAACAGCTTCCTGGAGCTGGAACTGCATTTCTGAATGCAGTTAATCTTTCTTCATCCTCCAAGGAGGCTGGAGAATGATGTCCTCCACCTAAATTAATTTTCCAGGTAACTTCAGTTGCCAACTAGTCTGTCACTTTTGATGGCAAAATTTCTAAACCACATTCTGCCTTCTTCAATAGGATGCTGATGTTAGGGTGACCCTTTCTATTGACTCCGAGTCCTATGATACAAATTCTCGCATCTCTGGTGTGTCGATCTTAGTATAATAAAAATAATATGATGTCCAAGTATGAAATTAGATGGATGTTCCTTATATTGTGTAGTCCTTATTTGTTCATAAAACCTAAGCAAAGTTACAAATTAAGTAAAATAGTTTAGGATCAGGATGGTGTAGTAAGATGCTCCAGGACTCCACCCCCATGGATATCTGGCTAGATGGGTTGATAGAATGATGGAACAAGGGCTAGAAAGATATGGTAAATGCGGTAAAGTGTTAATATTGGTAGATCCTGGGTTTCTGAGGAGATGGGGTATGTTGGAGTTCTTTGTATCTTTGTATGGAGTTTGTATTATTTCTGTAATTGTCTGATAAACTTGAAAGTATTTCAAAATAAAAAGTTTGAATAAAATAAAATGGTATGAAGCCATTCAATTTTAAATTGATAATATTAATGTAATGGGACATATTTTGCTAAAATAAATTTGAATTCTGTTGCTATTAGGAAAGATAAATGATTTATCATTTAAAAATTATCTCAGGGAAATGGATGTGGCGCAAGTGATTGGGCTCCCATCTACCATATAGGAGGTCCAGGGTTTGATTCCCAGGGCCTCCTGGTGAAAGGGAAGCTGGCCCAAGCGGAGAGCTGGCCCGTGCAGCAGAGCTGGCACAGCAAGATGCAACAAAAAGAGACACAGAGGAGAGACAATAAGAGATGCAGCAGACCAGGGAGCTGAGGTGGCGCAAGAGATTGAGCGCCTCTCTCCACTCCAGAAGGTCCCAGGGTCGGTTCTTGCTGCCACCGAAAGAGAAGACAAGCAGACACAGAACACAGAGAGCAGAGAGCAAGCACAAAAAAAGGGAGGGGGGGGTATGATAAATAATAAATAAATAAATCTTTAAAAATAAAAAAAAATAAAAAGTAGTCTCATCCTTAACATCGCTGGGTAAGAAAGTTTTGTTTTTGTCCTCTTCAGGAAGTTGTAGCTGGCCTCATGAACCAGATCCAAGAGCTGAGAACATCAGTCGCTGAGAAAATGGGAATTATTGATACCCTTAAGCAAGAACTGAAGGACATTAGTGTAAGTTCTTTCACCAACAAGATGATGTTAATTTGTATATGAGAAACATTTTAAAGACTCCTCAAGAGGTTAACAAATGATCCCAGAAAAATGATTCTGTGGTCAACTAATTTGCAAATGCTAAAGTTCGACAGGTCTCTATATTTGCAGGACTTGCAGACCCTTTAACATGCCATGCACCGTCTGCATCTCCAGGAGGCAATGTAGGCTAGCAGCGTCTCAGCCTTCCCTGAACTGGGGGCAAAGTTTTCCAGTATCGTTTGGGAACTGCCAATCCAAACTAGGTAACAGACTGATTGTTGCCTGTGGTAGTTAAGACTGTGTGATGTTCCTTACTTGCCTCAAGAAAAGAAAAATACATTTTAGTTAAGTTCAAAGTCATTAATTAAATAGAAAGTAAGTTTGTTTTCCCAATATTGGACTTAAGATGATTTCCTAAAGTAACTATTTATTTGTCTGGCCTACATCAGAGTTGAATGTTGATGTTTCGGTCAAGGTAAAGGTTTTTGTCAGTGTTGCTTATTTCTCTGCTCTAAAGAAAACTCGCTGCACTCCATGTGTATTCTTGAAGGCAGTCTCCTAACAAAGATGACAAAACCAGATGACTTTTCACTGATACCTGCAGGGCTTTTCCACTTATCCTCACCAGTCAAGCATTTATTTTTCCATTCCTTCTTTTTTTTTTTT
>JAQZBX010069036.1:0-15649 GCA_029593785.1 Cabassous unicinctus | reverse complement strand
ACATTTCCTGGGAGCAGATGTGGCTCAAGCTGTTGAGCACCTGATTCCCACATGGGAGGTCCCAGGTTCAGTCCCCAGTGCCTCCTAAAAACAACAAGCAAACAAACGAAAATACCAACTCAGTGGAGCTGATGTGGCTCAGTGGTTGGGAGCTGGCTTCCTACATAAGAGGTACTGGGTTCAATCTCTGGCCTGGTACCTCAAAAAAAAAAAAAGAAATTACATTTCCAAAAGATAGATCCATTTTCCCATGATGGGCCCAAATTCCTTAGCATGCCTTATCTTTGTAACATCTTTTTTTTCTTTATTTTTAAAGGAGCTTTAGATTACATAAATGTTATGTCAAAAATAGAGGGGATTCCCGTATACCCATCCCTCCCCCTCCCACCCTTTCCCCCATTAACAACATCCTTCATTAGTGTGGTACATTTGTTACAACTGATGAACACATATTGAAGCATTGCTACTAAGCACGGTCTATAGTTTACATTATTGTTTACACTTTGCACCACACAATTTTATAGGTTTTGTCAAAATACGTATAATGGTTTGTACCCGTCATTGCAATGTCATGCAGAACAATTCTAATGTCCCCCAAATGCCCCATGTTACACCTATTCTTCCCTCTCCCTCCCCTCAGAACCTCTGGTGACCACTGTCTTTATATCAATGTTACAAGTTCTTCCATTGCTAGAATAATCATAAGTCTACTTTAGTCCATAGTTGCTTTCCCCCCTTATATTTGTTCATTCCTCTATCTTGAGGATTTGGGGATGTAAAATCTTTTGGATTACTACTCTCCCTCATCCCTCTTCCAGAAATGCTACACTCCAGTTGTTGTAAACATGTTCCCCAAATGTGTGGCACCCTGTCCAGCATGAACCTCCAGAGGCCCTCGGGCCTCTCTAGGGGACCCACCTTTCAAAACCTCGCATCAACCATATATGCCCTGATGAAGTTACGACTCCCTGGACTGTGCCCCAGCACTTCTCTTGGGGCTCGCAGAATGGTTAAGAACTATTTGTACCACACAACACATCACAGGCCTTTGAAAAATATTTGCCATAATCAATAAATGAACTCTGATCATTTCTTACACGTTATCTCTTCCATGTCAGCTTGGCCATGAGAAACGTAGGAAGGGCACTTTGAAATATGCCCACTTCCTTCTCGTCTGCCTTCCCACCTCTTCTCCAAGCCCTTCCTTCCCCACATCCATCTCTGACCTCCCAGAATAAAAGTCAGTAAGAAGGCCCTGTCGACTCTTTTGGAAGTGCCCTCACCATTCATTTCGGCTCCCCTGTCCCTTCACTTTGCTTCCACACACATTCCTGTTTACCAGGGAGAAGGTGTCCTTTGCCAAGTCTGTTCATCATCACCTGTAGGAGATGAGCAGAAACGAGAATCCCTGCACAAGCCGATGGATGGGAAGCCAGGGGAAATAAAAAAACCAAGGGTCGTGGAAGGCTAGAGATTGGTGGTTGCAACTGGTTTCTAGAAGCGTGGGGCTCGGGCATTGGTAGTGTAGGAACTGCTAAACACATTAATCCAGGCCGCATACCTTTGGGGTACCCCATGATACCGACAGATATACTTTTCTCCCTCCACCTCAGTCACAATCATAAATTTTACCTCTACTTCATTGCAGTGAGAACTTCTTCTAGGGTAGGTCCCCAGCCTGCATATTCTCAGGATAAGAAAACAAAGCCCCAAATTACATTTCTGTAAATTCTACAAATTGTTTTAAAACAGCGCCTCATGGACAAGTTTATGGCTCGCCTTTCAGCGCCGGGCCACCTGTTCTCAGAAATTTAGAACAGAATGTAAAAGATGGTTGCCACAGAGCAGTGCTGCAGAGAAAGGGAAAAGAGCTGCACACATTTTTACGAGCTTTGCCGGGGAACCAAGTTTAATGTTTTATGCAGCATTTTTAATGCTAACTTAACTGCCTCACGGACCGTAGCTGTAGGCTTTAAACACAAGCAGGGAGATGCGGTTTCTCTGCATGGCCAGGACCTGGGTGGCCAGCAATGCACACCAGGGCAGGGAGGAGATGGGCCTTTGACAAAGGTCTGGCCCAGTTCAGGGCCACAAAAGGTACGTCTGTGAGGGCAGGAAGGTAACGGTTGAGCCTAATTCTATAGCAGAGTCCATCAGGGATCCCTCGGCACTGCTCACCCCACCCCCCACCAGGGCCCATCTGTTTAGCGCCCTGAAAAGCATCAGCAGGTGAGACCTTCTTTTTTTCTTTTAAAGATCTATTTTATTTATTCCACCCCTGCCCCTTGTTTGCGCTCGCTATCAGCTCTCTGTGTCTGTTCATTTTGTGCGCATCTTCTTTTTTATTTTAGGAGGCACTGGGAACCGAACCCCAGACCTCCCGTGTGGGAGGGAGGTGCCCAACGGCTTGAGTCACCTCTGCTTCCACTTGTTGTATCTCTCGTTGTGTCTCTTCATTGCGTCATCTCACTGTGTCATCTTGTTGCATCATCCCGTTGCAACAGCTCACTGCACTAGCCCATCGCATTAGTTTGCTGTCTTGCTTGACTTCTTTAGGAGGCACCAGGAACTGAACCTGGGACTGCCCATGTGGTAGGCAGGCACCCAACTGCTTGAGCCACATCTGTTTCCCTAGACCTTCTGGACCACGTGCTTGTGTGCAATGGCCTCCTGGCTAGTGGGATCTGGAAGGAGCTGGGTCCCAACTGCTCACCATGGCTGGGTATAGATTTTGCCTTCTCATTTTTAAGGGAAAAATTGGATCCTGTGAATCTAGGGCAGGTTATCCACATGGAAACAAATTCATTCAAAGTTTTGTGGTCCAAAACCCCTATGGGAATGACTCCAAGTGGCATTTCCAAAATGTCCTAATGCAGTGGATTTCAGACGAGGCTTCAAGGAGTCCTCAGGCCTTCAGAGCCCACTGCACAGTATGTGTGTGCATGGGGGGGGTGTGCCTGCACGGGTGAGTGCATGCATGTGTGCATGCATGTGCTCATATGTGTGCATACATTCATGTGCAGGCATGCCTGTGTGAGCATGTGTGTGCATGCACTCTTACAAATGTGCATGCATGTGTGTGCATGTGTGTACACATGTGCGTGCATGTGTGTGTGTGCATGTACAGATGTGGTGAGCACCCTGTAGTGGGGGGTGGGAGCTGAGCAGGAAGCAAATGAAGCTGTGCAGGCGGCACGCACTGTGTTCATCAGAGCTGTTAGAACGAATCATTTTATATATTTAGTTGTGAAATGCAATTTTGTTTGAATCAAATGTTATGCTCCTTGAAGGAAGGAAGGAGGGGAGGTAGAGAGAAAACACAGAGGGAAGGACAGAAGGAAAGGAGAAAGAAGGGTGAGAGGAAATGATGGAGGGAGGGAAGAAGGAAAAGAGAAAGGAAACCAATTTTAAAGGGAGAAAGGGAAGTGTTTTATCTCACTTTCCACTCTCAAATAATCTACCATGGTTGTCCCCTCTGAGTTTGGCACAAGCCATGGGGCTTCTGGACTGTGGAGGGATGAGAAGTCCTCTCCCTGGGTCCCTGAGGTGTGTTTACACCCCGGCTATCGTCCAGGGGTCCTCGAAGCCATGCTGCCAGGGGCACAGGACTGGATTTCTAAGTGGTGGGAAAAACCATTTCTCAGCAGAGTTTCTGGGTGTTCTCAGAGGTGAGGCCGTAAATCGCCACGGCAGTGGCCACGGATCCTCCACCCACTCCATCCCAGGGTGCTGCCCCTCTGCCAGGCAAGGGCTGCTTCTACGAAGAGGTTAGAAATGGTCTAACTGGGAGGAATTGAGGATTCACAAGCACAATCCAGTGGCAAGGAAAAGCATATTAGGAGGGTATTTGCCAATATGGGGTTTGCAAAGACTCAAACATACAAAATAAAAATTCTGAGGGTATGAGGGTGAAGATGAGGGTTCAGAGTGATAGTGATTACCTCCACTGAAAGATCTGCACACATGAGAGTTATGACCAAAAAGAAATGTCGGGTGTTCTGTCAGCAAGCTTTGAGCTGATGGGCTCTTCTGGGGTCTCTTACAAGGGGGATTAATATGGCTACAAGGCCACCTGAACCTGGGAATTCTAGCCTGGCAGTGTACCTTGAGGATCCATTCTGTAACCCCCCACCAACCTTGGCATGGAGTTTCCAAGGTCCCCAGGGAATTAAGATCCTAGTTATACTGCACTCTTCATTGAGCACGACTGCTTTCCCAGACACTCACCCAACCAGGCGAGCCCTCCTAAGACCTGGATTGAGTCAGGGCAGAGCATATTTAGGTCACACACTGCTTCACATACTTTGCAGCCCAAAATGTTAGGTTTAGGCTTCTCAGAGTCACATACATGGACTATGCTAGTCAAGATGTAGACTCATCCAGAGTAGAAAGAATTACAGCATTTTCTCTCCTCCTGTTAGCCCAAAGCCAGGTTAATTCATACTTTTCCTTGTTATTGCCGCATGGATTTCAGGATCCATGTTTTTCTGGGCAATAAGGCATGACCACCATCTTGGCCCATATCCTAATATCTAGTCAAAACAAACTCAAGGAAAGACACATGTTTCTCCTGCTCTCCTCCCTCTTTAATCCCATTCAAGTCCACAAGAGGATGTCAGACCTTCCTTGTACATCTTTATGGAGTAGGCCTCCATGACTTTTTTTTTTTAGATTTATTTATTTACTTTATATACTCCCCCACCCCACCCCCGCCCACTTGCTGTCTGTGTCCATTCGCTGGGTGATCCTCTGTGTCTGTTTCCTGCCTTCTCTTCTCATCCTTCTCCTCCAGTCTTCACTTGGATTCGATCCTAGGGCTCTCCGATGTGGGAGAGAGGCACTCTGCCACTTGTGCCACCTCAGTTCCTGGTTTCCGGCGCATCTTGCCCTGGCTCTCTCGTGTCTCTGCCTTGCTGCGTCATTATCTTGCTGTGTGGCTCAGCGGGGCCTGGCTCGCCACGTGGGCCTGGTTCACGGTGTGCAAGCGCGTGGGCCGGTAGCTCGCCTGCACACCTTCTATCTTTATTTTACCAGGAGGTCCCGGGGAGCGAACCCGGGTCCCTCCATATGGCAGATGGACGCCCAACCACTTGAGCCACATCCACCCCACCTCCATGACTTTGGTTTGAATAGGGGGACCAGTCTGATGTACAATGCCTAGTTTGGAGCAAAATCCTTATAGCTCCTGGCTCCAGAGCTCTAAGCTTGTAAACTTAAGAAGGTAACAGGGTGGGTTGGAGTGGGATTCGATGATTCTGATGTGTTTGCCTTCCCTGTAGCAAATGCCATATTGTTCCTCGTAAACAAGCCACAATGATTTCTCCTTCTATTTTTACATGCCCCATGAGGGAGTGTAAAGGGATAAGAATCCCACATTCCTCAATAGTTCTAAAGCACAACACTGAGAGAGAAGACAGAGCCGTGGCATTTGGACGGATGGGGCTCTCATCTGTGCTGTTTTTACGCCCATACCATTTTACTGATTTAAAGTGCCTTTAGATTTAACTCGCACATTTGGTAGCCATCACAGTGCCTGTGTTACCAACTGGGAAAATTAGACTCAGGGAGGTTGACTCACACAAATGAATCACACAGGGCATGTGAAGAGGACAGACTGGAGCTGAGATCTTGGGAATCCAGACCCCATGTCCTTTTCCCCTGCTCCAGAGTGCCTGTCATCTGTGGGAAAGTATGCAAGTCTAATGAACGCCTTGACTCAACTCAACAGGCAGCGAGCAAGCACAGACACTACCGATCCTGGGCTGGGGCATGGGGTGGGGGCTGAACGCCAGAGAAGCAGTTGAGCCCTGACCCCCGGGGAGTGTCCAGTCAGAGGGAGGAGAAGGTCAAGTGGTCAGCCCATTGGCAACCAGGGCGCCCAGTGCTGCTATGGGTTAGGTCAGGGGACGGGGCTATGCAGGCACATCTGAGGGGGGCCTTCACGAAAGAAGGACATTAGAGAGAGAAAAGGGGTGTGGTTGGTGAGGAAAGAGCCTTCCTGGCAGGGAGAAGAGTTCAAGGCACAGGGCACAGGGCATATGGGCTCCAGAGACGGACAAGAAGCTTTCCATGGCTCAGCGTGTAGAATTCAGGGAGGGAGCTGAGTCTTGAATGGGGAGATGGAAAAATCCAGGTTAAGACCAGGGACCAGGTCTTATTCCAGGGGCAGGGCAGAGGGGAGCCGCTAAAAGCTTCAAGCAGGGGCGTCGCTTGATCAGGCTGAGGCTTTGCAAAGATAGTGCCAACTGTAAGGAAGAAATCCATGCCTTCTAGAGTTGGCAGGCACAGCAGGGCTGTGCCCAGGGCAGGGGTCTAGGAAGGGCTGGCTGACAAGATCATCTGCGAGTAGTGAGAATTAAAAGACCCTGTGACTGGCATTTGAGAAAAGTTGGCTTAATTTTTTTTTCTTCATGGTAAAATTCTTAGCGTCGGTTGTTAAAAAAAAAAAGTTAAATATTTTATGCTTCTCTTTCTTTGGACTTGTAGTCCTTGAGGTTACATCCTCTCTGCCCAGAGCAGCACCATAAAAAAGCAATACATATTTCATAGTGTTCTATATAGGTTGCCAGTGCCCGAAAATGCGTCTCCACCCTTGCCTAATTCTAAGCCTGGGAGGTCAGAGGACCTTCTCCTTTTCCCTCCACCACCCGCCTCCCCTCCCTCTCTCCCACCCAGGACCCCGAGAGGTCAAGTTATCCTAAGCCCAGGGAAGCATCATCATTGTGAAGATATGAATAAAGCTTCCCCTCCTCTTCTGCCCACCTATAGTTTCAAACTTAAATAACATTGTGGATTCCAAATTGTTGAGATCATGTAGTCCCAACTTCATAATGAAGACAAGGAGGCCTCAAATTAGGTGAAGAATGAGTATTAACGTTAAAGGTTTTATTTTTTTGTTAATATTGAATGGCTTTCTGAAATAGTATGGGAAGGGTTGTGGAGTGGAATAAATGGAAAACACCGTTAAAGTATAAAAACAAAAGACTCATCAAACCAACTGTTATGCAAATGATTCTCTTCCCCCTCTCCATGCAGCCCTTCTCAAGCTTGCTGAAATTGAAAAAGAAAATGTATATGCATATATATACACACATACACATCTATTTCTAAATCTATATCTGGATTTATCTACATCTATTATCTATCTATCACAGAAAAGAGAGAAGTGTTGGTAATCAAAACCCCAAATTTCCTAAAGAGATCTGGAATTACACTTGAGGCACATCTGCACATAAATCCCTCTGGGTTTTACCTGCAACAAAAAGGGGGTTTGTCCAAAAGTTGGAGTGTATACTTTTATTTATGCTCAGCAGAGTAACTGTCTTGATTATTTTGTCCTGATGTTACTCTTTCCTTATGCAGATTTTGCAAACCAATAAAATAGATGATACTTCATTTCTTAGGCTAAATTGTATTTAATATATACAAAAGCTGAAGATATCACAAAATTCTGGGGTTGATTGTTCTTACTGAAGGCCTATATAGTCAAGGACTTTTTTTTTCTTTTAAAAATTAATTGTGATTATTTCTCTATTGCAATATCAAAATTAATTTAAAAATCTAAGAACTTGTTTGAATAATCATTATATCTCTATATGCCTTTGTTCTAAGGTGTTCAGTTAAATATTTTTAATATAAAACTCACTGTTAGATAGCTAACATAAATAGTGTAATTTGGTAGATAGAACTGTAGATTATCAATAATACTGCAGTGGGGCCATAAGCCCACAGATTCTCTAAGTGCTGTTTAAACCAACATGAACTTGATTCTGTGTAGCTTCCCTGTGCAAAGGAAAGGGGGATATCTCTGAAATTCTAAACCTTTTCCATAAATCCAAGATGGGAGGCCTGGAACCATCACAGATATGTATTTCCCAAGGCAATCAAAGGAGAAATGGAAAAGCTAAATGACCTATCATAAATGTCTGTACCTTTAAAGAGTAATTTCAATGTAAATTAAATTAGTAATTGTATTTCTCAAATATCATGAAGGGTACACTAAAACAAAAATTCTCTTTATCTCTCACATCTACTTTCTTCATATACCAAAATCCTCTTACCCCTCTCTCCTGCATGCTCCCTGAAAAAATCCTCCTTCAAGGCTCACCCTAAACTTCTACCATAGTTCTAGACTGCATATTTCTTCTACTTTTAGCCTTTTCCTTTCCTCAATTCTGCATCCAGAAAGACAAAGAAACCAGTTGACCATAATGGAACTCTTCTTGAAAGGATTGGGGAGGGAAAGAAGCTGAAAGAACAAGGAACAAGAGGCAGAGAAAACCTGGGTACACCTCATGCCTTCTCTGTGTCTGAATTTCTCCTTTTCTTCCTGAGCATACAGCTAGAATGCATTTCCCAGCTTCCTTGGTCCTAGGTAGAACTGTGTGAGTGGTTCTCACCAACAAAATGGGAACCCAAGTGGGTGTCACTTTAGGGCAGTGGCATTTAAGAAAGAATGTGCCTTCTCTCTTTTCCTTTATTTGTTGTTCGAATACAAAGGCTCTAGTGGAGGACTCCAACAGCTATAAATGAGAGGTGATTTTGTCTCCTGCCACCTTGACAAGGGACATTTGGCAAAGTCTGGAGACATTTCTGATTGTCATAGCTGGAGTGGGGGGATGCTACAGGTATCTACTGGGTGGAGGCCAGGGATGCTGCTAAACACCCTACAATGCATAGGACAGCCTCGACAACAATGGATTATCTAGCCCCAATGTTAAGAGTACAGAGTGTGAGAAACACTGTCCTAGGATAGCGGATGGCAAAGCCACTAGATGGATGGAGCCGGGGTCCTCGCATGGAGCACAGCACCCCAACACTCGGCTGCTGATGTCCACAGAACTGTGAAGAAAGCAAGAAAGAACCCCTTTATGGATGACCCACCGAGATTTGAGGGCTGTTTGTTTCAGCATATAGCCTACCCTGACTCATAATACATAGTTCTACTTCGAACTGAGTTCTGTTCCTGGGGGTCTAATGTGCAGACCCATCTACACCAGCCTTATTGGAATGGTCCATTCTACTGAGATTCTGAAATAAACCGAGCATGGCTATGAACATGACATCTTTCAATTCGAGGCAGAAGAGGTTCCTCTTGAGATTCAGGCCGATCTGTCCCTCCATTTCAGGACTGAAAGCAGGTCCCTATGGTTTTGTGGGATCACAGCTACTGCAGCTGCTCTGCTTTCCCTCCCACGTGGTTACAGAAGTATCAGGCAAATCGGGTTCCATCACAGCTGTGAAGAAGCTTTATTTTGGACGAAAATAAAGAGAGGTGCCACCTCTCTTTCCATACTCTTTCAAATGAGGGAAGGAAAGGCAATTCTTCAAGTCTATGGATTCGGACTGAAAATGTTTCTTTTGGTTTCACAAAAATCACAGACCAACTAAACTATATTATTAGCAAGCTTCTGTGGCCTGAAAAATAAAAGGTGAAGTTCTTGCCACAATCCAATTGTAATTGATGGTTGTGAAGCACCAAACTGGGTCCTCATTTTTATACGTGACTTCCCCAGTCTCTCGGTCTGCAGTAGACCCTTAATAGCCTTTGCTGCTTCGGGTCCCCTCGTCAATTTTAGAAGCAATATTCTCAGTCTCACTCTTGTGTGCCACCTTTTTTGTTTAAGGAGCATCTTGCTGTTCCTCTAGGCAATTAGAAAATGAGGCTCTGCAGTGTCACATTGATCTTTCCTGTTCAGAAGTATAATTAGAGTTAACATTTCATTATAATCAAGGTTTCCCTGATTTCTCCATGACCCTTGCTCTTGAAGTTCCAAGACCTCTCAATGCTGTGAGTTAATTAATTTTGCTGTCTGATGTGAACATGTAAAACATGGAACCTGGAGTCTTGATAGAAAGATAATATTTGATTTTTGCATTATTTTTCATAATAAGTAAGCTTTATCGGGAACACCAACAGAGAAGCAACTTTTCAAAAGAAGTTCTCTCTGGTTCCAACAGAGAGACACTAGACTTGCAAACAAATGTTAAAAGAAGTGTTATATTTTGTTACATATAAAAACAAATCTTGAGTGTCATACTTATTGAAGGAAACTCTACCGTCAGCTCTGAAAAAGTGCAGACCAGGTGACAATAAGTAATTCACAGAGAAGAAGATCCAATTAAGATTATTAAGGGCAGGCTGTATCCTTCGAATCCAAAGATGAAACCACGAAAGAGGATGTGGGGAGAGGGTCCCAGCAGACCTCTTCACACTGCACACAGGTATGGGCTTCCTGCACAGTTGGCCACAGCCTGTGTTTGTAGGGTCCCTCTTGCCATTGGCCATTCGTAGCCCTGCCTCCCCTTCAGAAAGCCTAGAGCCTTCTTCCTTTTGTTTGATGCAGGACCAACTGTTCTGTTTGAAAACTTGGTTCCACTTTGCTTTGCAACCATACTTCTCATTTCAAGTTGTCTTTTTCCCCTGTTCATACATCTTGTTGCAAACTCAAACTATTCCCACCATTGAATGAAGAAACATTCTCATCCACAGGGTGACTGGGTTCAATCCACTAGAGCTGCATGGGGAAAAAAAGTGACTTAATGCAAATCAAATGGATGCATGCCAGGATGTCATGGTTGGTGATTATTGTCTTCATTAAAAATGTACAATGGATCCCTGCAAACCAGGGACGAGACTAGAGGCCATGTCTCGGCCTGTCTCATGGCTTTATAGAAAATGGTCCAGCAGAGGATAGGGTGAGAGGCTGTATCTGAAAGAGAGATTGGCCAATCAGTGCAAATTTCTAGGATAGGAGGGGATGGTTAAGTAAAGAAACAGCTTGGTGCTTAGTTAGCCATCATGGAACCAGGACCCAGCAGGTCAAAAGCTGAACGCTTCAAATCACTTGCAGGGGTCTCTTTCCATCAGCTGGTGGGTTTAGGTAGGACTTGGCTAAAGTTCTTATTTTACTTTATTTCCCAACTCTACTCTCCTTTTATAGAAATTTCCCTGACTTTGGTTTTTCCAATTCTTGCCTCCATGGACCTATGGTGACTACTCTGTAGACTTCTGACTTGACTTGGAAGACTTAGAGTAGCCTGGAACTCCTTTGGAATCAGACATACTGACTTTGAATTCCACTTTCACCACTTCATGGTCATATGTACTTCAGTAAGCTATTTAACTTTTCTGAGTTATTGTCTCATCTTTGGACTGTGGATAATAATGGTAGTGACTTTATAGCCTTTTTGTGTGAGCTAAAAGTTTTTTTGATGTGTGCAAAGTGCTTACCAACAGGCCAGACACCTAGACGCACTTGGCAAACAATAGTCATTTGTATAATTGTTTGATATTTATTATTTTTTTACCATTATTTTTTGATTATTATTTTTACTTTTGTAAGTATTACTCTTAGTATCATGAAGTTGATCAGCTCTGCCTTTAAAATCCATCTTGAATCCAGACTTCCTCTCCTGCTGCCTTTCTATTCCAACCTGCTATCATCTCTCACCGGGTGGCTTCAGAATCCTTCAGAATGGTTTTCCGGCTTCCACTCTTTCTTACCTATTCTCCAGACAGTAGCCAGAGCAATCCTTTAAACTATGCTTTTGTCCCATCCTATGACTCTCCTGATTAAAACCTCCATTACAACTAGCAAACACTCCAAACTCCATACCTCCGGCTGTAGAGGACACGGCCTCTGTTCATCTCTTCAACCAATCTCCCTTTTATTCTCTGAGATTCAGCTCTCTTGGCCCATTTCAGCCCTGCAGCCCTGTGTTTCCCTCCCCAGAGCTGTCACACTTGCTCTTCTCTTGCCCAGAGAACTCTCACTCCAGGTCTCTGCATCTTGGGATGGTTGGGTCATCAGCTTAAGGGCCACCCCCTCAGAGGGGTAACCCCCTGACCATCTCATTAAAAAACAGGTTGGATGGTATGAAATCACTAGTATTTGACCCTTCTTGACCTACAAAAATAGCAAATGTATATGATTCAATGTGGTAACTCTCTCCACCATGCCTTCATCCCATCACCATGTTTTCCATACCATCTTTACTTGTAAATATCAGACATTATTTCATTTGCAGTGATGTGCTTATATGAAGAATAACAAGAATGCTTATAGTTGAATGCAAGCTTCAAGAGGGCAGGGACTTAGCCTTCCTTCTTCATTTCTGTATCCCCAGCACCTACTGGTTCCTCTGCAGAGGGTCCTTTTAGTTCTTTCCTTCCACGTTTCGCTCTGTCAATGGACTATCTGTGCAGAATGCAGTTACGGATCTATGTCAGGAATGACAGGTTCCCTCGCATAGGACAACTCTGAGACATGGGTGCCACCTGCTGCTGCACTGGGCCAAGAAGGATCCTGATGCTGAATTCAGACTCAGCACAAGAAGAGCAGCAAGCTCTTCCACGGGAGAAGCACTGAGGATTGCTGGCATCTGCCATCCCTGCTCTGAAAAATTTGACTGTATGTAGGAAATCTTCTCCAAACAGACTGGGAGAAGGTCTCTGCTTCCCTTATCTAATTATAAGTTCATGGTGCTCTCCTGTTTCTGCAAAGCAGTGGTCTCTTCTTTCACATGCATTTGGGAGGCTGCTTACTGGTATCTGGCGGCTCCTATGTGACTTCTGTGGAAAGCTTCCGACAATAATTTTTGTGCTTGCTGATTTTCCAGTTTACCTAAAACCCATAAAATATTCTAAGGGAGACTCCAGATAATTTTGGTATGACTGCTTCACTTCATTCAAAAAATTAGACGTTTTATGCAAGACTGCTTTATATTATTAAGATGGGTAAGATAGGACACCAGGGAAATTTTTAAAAAATGTGTGAGTTTCTTTAGGCAGCCATGGTTGCTTAATAACTTCCAGAAACTACCCTTATGATTCCTAGAAGAAAAGGTTTCAGGTACAGACACGGGGAAAATATATTGTCCCACACATTTCCTGTGAGCTGTTGTTTTCCATGTGCATTAAGAAAAATGACGCAAAGCATATGATTTGATGAAAACATGGATTCAGTGATTGGCTCTGTTTAAACCTTGAGTCCAATAGACATCCAAAGAAACAGACTTGGCCTCATTCGGCATGCTCCCTTTAGGATTTAATTTCCCCTTGATTCTGATTGCCAAGTAAGGTGGATCCAGGGATGAAGCTAGTCAACAATACTCCAGGGAAATAGCCTGCCAGGTGTGCTCTGAGGCCGTATTTTAAAATGAGTTGTTCCAGCATACTCCTCTGGGCTCTCAGCCAGGTACCGTCTGAATTCATGTTTCCTAGAACAAAGGAGGCAGAAGGAAGGCCCGCCTTGTTCCCGTATTTCCCTGCAGGAACCTTCTGTCCTGGTCAGGTTGCCATGCTCATTTTTCCAACCACTGTGCATGCCTTCCTGAGGCTGTGCCTCTCCCGCTCACCTCCACCTCGCCCAGGAATCATCCTGCACACTCCTTCTAAAATCATCCCTCGCCAGGGCGGCAGATGTGGCTCAAGCAGTTGAGCGCCTGCTTCCCATGTACAAGGTCCCAGTTTCCATCCCTGGTACCTACTGAAAAGAAAACAAACAAACAAACGAAAGAACCAGCTCAGGGGAGCCGATGTGTAGCTGAGTGGTTGAGCGCCGGCTTCCCACATATGAGGTCCCGGGTTCAATCTCCGGCCCCAGTACCACAAAGAAATAAATAAATTAAAAATAAATAAATAAATAAATAAATAAATAAATAAATAAATAAATAAAATCTTTCCTCACCTAAGCATGCAATATGATCCATTTCAAGTAAACAAAAATTTCTTTCTCTTATTAGGTGTGAAGCCTTTGCTAGGGGAGTTGATAAATGCCTATTGGTTTAATAGGCTAGGTAGTGAAAAGCCTTTTCCCAGCAAAGAATGAGCTCCCTTTCCTTTGGGCTGTCAATACTCGTGTTCATTTCTATCTGTTTTGTACTATTACCTGTGACATCACTTCTATTTTGTAATTTAATTCTATAAGATTTTTAAACCTTTTGATTCTTGCTTTTCATGTATACTTAAAATTTTTTTATTAGAGCATTTGTAGGATTACAGAAAAATATGCAAAAAGCATGCACACACAGAGTTTTCCCTATTATTAACATTTTGTATTAGTGTGGTACCTTTGTTGTAATTGATGAAACATTATTATATTATTAACTATTGGCCATAGCTTACATCAGGATTCACTCTTTGTGTGTACAATACTATAAGGTCTTAAGTTGCATTTATAGTGGGTTTTAACTTTTTGCATGTGAGTGTGTGTATGTGTGTATGCATGCTTTAATGAGATTCCGTCTCCCTGGAAGCAAGGTAAAGGGTCATTATTTTTATCTTCAAAATGGGTAAAACAGGAAGCAAATTGCTATGCACAGAGGTTTCTTTTCCTTTGTAGAAGCTTATCCCTTGCAGAAGGAGAAAAGGATGGAAATAAATGGAGAGAGATGGAATAAGGAAGGGAGAGAAGGAGGAAGAGAAAGATAAAGGAAGGGATTCTATAGTTGTTCCTGAAACCCCAGCAGCGAGTGTGATTCTTGTTTTATAATAGATGCTAAATACATGCTTGATTAATATAGAGAAATAGTCAGTTTTGCAAAAGTGTCCTAAAGTTGCAAATGCAGTCCTGCTCCTTCTGGTTTTCTCCACTCTACATATAAGAAGCATCTGTTCAGACTCCACTTCCAAAAATGAAGATTCGTAAGGAAACCACTCCAAACTAAAAAAACAAAACTGTTAATAAAAAAATTCTCATCAGCATTTAGACTGATTCATCCACTCTTCAGGGCCAATGAACCTCACTCAGCCTTCGAATGTGCATTTTTATTATACTGGAGCTAACCACGAGGTCATTGATTGAGAAGTTTCAAATCTGATAACAAGGACCTTTTGAAAAATGAGATCTTAGAATTGAAAATCAAAAGTTGACACAATATTTTCTATAGAAACACATGAATGTATTTAAGTAGGAAGGTTGCCTGAGTAGAGGAACGTTCTCAATAAACCAAGCCTCTTCTGCTCCCACCTATGTTCAAACTGAATGAGCCACCTGTGAAAATGGAAGTCCCACTGCAAGCTCATTATCGATGCATCACCAGGACAGATTCACAGGCTGACTCGTGGTTTTCTGAAAGCCAGAGGTGTGTGTGCACACAGGCATGCATGCATTTGTTAGCTTTTACAAATAAAATGCACACTTTCAGGCAGATTCACTCTTTTGCAGTCTTAGGAGATGTGATTTCAGGGCCAACAAGTCAAGTCAATTTAACATTTTTGAGTGTTCACCATGACGTTCAGGAGTGTAGAGCATACAAAAGACGTTCAAACCCAGTGTTTCTTCTTGTATGAGTGAAGTCTACCAGCACCTGCTCTTTTTCTCTAGGGCAATGTTGATGCAACATGCACTCAAACTAATGTTCCCATTTCACATGCCCATTTGGGGGAAACAAGTTTTTTCTCCATAATTACAGAATCACTCTCTGTTCAATGCAGAAAATTTGACAAATACATAAAATCACAAAGGCAAAACCAAGCAAATAACACATAATCTTTCTGTTGTTCCCATTTTGGTGTTTGTTGTTCCAGTGGTTTTTGAATATAAGATATAATATTATGGGAAGCGGGTGTGGCTCAGTGGATAGAGCCCCCGTTTACCATATGGGAGGCCCGGGGTTCGCGTCCCGAGGCCTCCTTGTGAGGGCA
>JAQZBX010069035.1:0-15648 GCA_029593785.1 Cabassous unicinctus | reverse complement strand
CATCACCATCCCAGAATCCTCAGGATTGGGGAATGAACTATGGACTAGAGTGCAGTTACTGGTATTCTACTATAGACTTATTATGATTCTAGCAATAGAAGAAATTACAACACTGATGTGGAGGCAGTGGCCATTGGAGGCTCTTAGGGCATGAAGAGGAGAAACAGGTATAATACAGGGGCATTTTCAGGACTTGGGAATCATCCAGAGTGACATTTCAATGACAGATATAAGTCATTATATATCTTCCCATAACCTACAGAATTGTGTGGGAGAGAGTGTAAACTACAATGTAAACCATAATTCATGCTCAGTGGCAATGCCCCAAAATGCATTTATCAATTGCAATGAATGTACCACACTAATGAAGGATGTTGTTTATGTGGGATGTGTGGGGAGCAGGGCATATAGGAATCCCTATATTTTTTCATGTAACACTTATGTAATCTAAGTATTTTTTACAAAATTAAAAAAAAAACTTAAAAAACAAAAGAATCCAGCAGCATATCAAAATACTTATACACCATGACAAAGTGGCTTTTATTCCTGGTATGCAAGGATGATTCAACATAAGAAAATCAATTAGTATCATACACCACACTAAGAAGTTGGAAGGAAGAAAAATCATATGATCATCTTGTTTGATGCAATAAGGACATTCAACAAAGTCCAACAAGCTTCTTTTTTTTCTTTTTTTAACTATTTTTTACTTTTAAAGAAGCTTTGGATTACATAAATGTTACATAAAAATATAAGGGATTCCCATATGTCTGACTACCTCCCCACTGAACACTTTCCCACATTAACAACATCCTTCATTTGTATGGTCCATTTGTTACAATTAATGAGCACATATTGAAGCATTGCTACTAACCATGGACTACAGTTTCCATTATGGTTTATACTCTGTCCCACACAATTTTTTAGTTTATGACAAAATATACAATGGCCTGTATCTGTCACTCCAGTGTCATGCAGGACAACTCCAATGCCTTGAAAATGCCCCCATATTACACCTCTTCTTCCCTCTCCCATTCCTCAGAACCTCTGGTGGCCATTGCCTTTATATCAGTATAAGAGTTCTTCCATTGCTAGAATAATAAGTCTATAGTAGCATAAGTCTACTTTAGTCCATTGTTCATTCCCTAATCTTGAGTATTTGGGGATGGTGATTCCCACTCTGCTTCTAATTGAGAGGGAGCTTAGATCACATGGGGATGGATGGAACTATCTTACTTGGAGTTGCAGACACTCTGTTTCTTGAGATGGTCATTGTCTATCATCATCTCCTTGTTATTTGTCCTGGTGAGTCCATTAAACTGGACAGTAGGTGTCGCATTATGTGAAGTATCACTATGGGTAAAATTGCATATATAAGACCATTTTTCTTTGAAGCTGAACAAATGTACATTAATACTACAAAATGCTAATATCAGAAACAGGATACATTGCACTGAGTGGAGGAGACCAGACACAGAGTGCTGCATGTTATATGATTCCATTTGTGTAGAGAGTAAGTATAGATCAGTTTATAGAGATGAAATTAGATAAGCGGTTGTGTAGGGCTGGGGAATGAACGCTAGGAGTATGGAGTCTTTCTTTTTGGAGTAATGAAATTGTTCTGAAATTTTTGAGGTGATGAATGTACAACATTGTGATTATGCTAAAGGTCAATGCTTGAACACTTTGTATAGGTAAAATGGTATATGAATACATCTCAATAAAATTGCTTAATAAACAAATAAATAATTGTGCACGAATATCCAGAAATAGCAGCTGTGCACAGCAGGGAGACAGAGGGAATGAGAGGTGAGGCATTTTCCTGTTTGTCTGTTTTTTATTTATCATTACTGAAATAATGAAAATCTTCTAATAATGAAGTGATGAATGTACAACTATGTGATTACACCAAATTCAATTGATTGTATGTATTGGATAAATTGTATGATTTATTAATATGTATCAATAAAATTGATTTGCTAAAATTAAAAAATGGGCAAAAGACTTGAATAGACATTTGTCCAACAAAGAAATACAAATGGCAAAAAACACATAAAAATATTCAACATTACTAGTGATTAGGGAAATGCAAATCAAAACTACAATGAGATATCACTTGACACCTATGAGTGGCCAGATGACATTCTATTTGTTAATGCTTCTTGTGCTAAACATTTTAATGGTATATTCCAAAAAGACTATGTGGTTACCACACACTGATTGAAATAGGTAGACTACCACAATTTTCTTTTGCCAAAGAGGATGAACTCTATGCTCTTACCCATTATTGTTTTCTATCTGAAGGAAATTCTAACATCTATATTGATAACAGATATGCTTTTGCTGCAATTCATGATTTCAGAATGCTATGGAATAAAAGAGCATTCTTCACTTCTTCTGGTATGCCAGTTGAAAACTGTGGACAAGTGAATTATTTGTTTTTGCCATTTTTCTCCCAACTATGGTTGCCATCAAGATAGAGGCTCACACAAAAAGGACAGAGCCTGAATATTTTTTAAAATTCTCTTTCACATATTCATGTGACAGCAGCCACTAATAAAACAGCTGTAATTATAAAGTTAAATTAAAACTGTCTAAATTAATTGAAGAACCTGGCTTTCTCTGGCCAAAAATATTACCTTTGGCTCTCAGGTTTATTCATAGCATTGTCTTTGGGAAACACAAACTCTCCCCATATGAAATTGTTACTAGCAGACCTGTCTCTGGGAATAAAATTGAAAACTGATCCCTTCTTTTCACACCAAATTGTCAAAATTTGACATTATCTAATTTGCAAATACTTAATGCATAATGTTAAAGATTCTCTTCAACAGGTAAAAGACACCTTTCCTGTTCCACATGACAGACACTCCACTAACCATAATCTGTCACCAGGATAATGGGCCTGCTGGAAATGACACAGACAAAAGACAGCCCTAGATCCTCATTAAAAGGAACCCTGCCAGGTACTCCCAACTTCTGATAATGCAACTTAATTACAGGATGTTGAGTCATGGGTCCACATCACTCAACTAAAAAAAGTTCCATCAGACTTCTGGACTAATTATGGAGACATACAGCTGATGGATAGGAACTGCTTGCTTGCAGTTGTAGGATCTCTTGTTTCCTTGGTATGGTGGTTGTCAGTCCTTGCCTCCTTGTTAGTTGTCCTGGGTGAGTCCAATGAACTGGAAAGTAGGTGTTGTGACTCTGCTGAGGCTCAGGGCCCAGCTGGCACATGGACAGCCCAAAGTTCTAGTCTCTTGGATGTACATCTACCAACTCCAGCACCCAGTATAGGTTCAAATAGAAGGGACAGATAAGCCATGTGTAAGGAAGCCATAATTGAGTCCAACTGTCACTCTCAGGAGCACAAACTCCTTAAAGTGCTTTGTTTGGAGCCTAAAGGTTGGGAAACTTTTGCCTTTGAGATATATAGGGGATCAACATCAAAGCAATGATTCTTAGAAAATCTGTGTTTTATTATATTAAGCTTAAAATTAGCCTTCACACTTGAATTGCAAATTGGTCACTAATTAATGCCACTCAGTACAAAATCTGTGATTAACCTGACTTGTACTTAGACAGGGATAGCAAAACTTTTTAGTTAAAAGAAATTAACATTGGAGGCGGGTGTGGCTCAATCGATAGAGCTCCCGTTTACCATATGGGGGGCCCCGGGTTTGCTTCCTGGGGCCTCCTTGTGAGGGCAGGCCGGCCTGCACAGCGCAGTGGGCTGATGCAGCAAGACCTCACAGCAGGAGGTGGGTGTGGCTCAATCTATGGAGCCCCCGTTTACCATGTGGGAGGCCCCGAGTTCACTTCTGGGGGCCTCCTTGTGAGAGCAGGCTGGCCTGCGCGGCGTGGTGGGCTGATGCAGCAGGACCTCACAGTAGGGGGGAGATAAGCAGACACAGAGAAGACGCACAGTGAATGGACACAGCGAACACAAGCAGCAAGGGGTGGGGGGTAAATAAATAAATAAATAAATCTTTAAAAAAAAAAGAAATTAACATTAATCACTGAAGGTTACAGTCTGCCAGTGCCCCTCAGTCAGGCTGATGGATTCAGAACTTTGGCCGTTATTCACAAATATTTACAGTGTGTCTGTCAGTGCAGACCCTGTACTAAGCCACCCACTCTCACCCCTACACCTCATCCTGGTCCTGCTCTTGCCCTTGCTCAACCCCAGAACTGGTTTGTTTCAAGTAGCCCAGTAAAGGAGCCCATATGCCAACTCATCTCTGTCACCCTCCAGAGAATACTGAGCAACTAATTACATGTCCCCTAGGTCCACTTAAATCACCCCCCACATTAGCCCCCATCCCTTCCAGGCCCCAGCCAGTGCTTGCAGGGACCACCAGAGGCTGCATGTTAGAGCAAGGCCTGAGGGAAGGGCTCCCAAACTTTCCACCCCTGAGCATCAGTGATGTCAGCTTGCAGGCACTGGCTCCAACCCTTCCTGGGCCTTCCCACCCAGTCCTGCCTCCCTCCCTTCCATTCCCGAGATGGGAGCTGAGCCCAAGTGGAGCAAGCCACAGCCTTAGTCAGGCAGTGGGCACAGAGGAGGAGGTGGCTGTGGCATGGGCAGTTAGTCAGGCAGCTGCAGTGATGCCGTGACCCTGCTGAGCCCTCCTGCTTCTGGTGCAAGAAGCCTGCTGCATGAGGCTGCATGAGGCAGCCTGAGGCAGGAGGTAGCTTGTGGAGTAGTGAGGAGCTGGACAGCTTCGAGGACAAGGGCTCAAGCACCTCCATGCTCTCGGGCTCCAGCTGCACTTCTCAGTCCACTACTGAGCTGGTGAGCCAGCGCCCTGGGCTGGCTGGCCTAGCGCTGCAACCCGGGCTACCTGCACAATGCTTTCAGCCACCTCAAGGTTATGCAAGTGGTAGGTGCTGGGCTGAAGAGTAGCAGGGCACCTTCCCTTCCCCCTCTGACTTCCAGGACACAGACCCTGTGGCATTAGCCAAGCACCCACTGCAGGAGGCCAGACCCCAGCTTCCACACCCCTTCTTTCTCTCGGGGTCCCCAGGCTGCCTTCCTGCTACACTGGGAACCCTCCCAGGCTGAAGCATGCCAATCCCACCTGCTGAAAATCAGGTGTGCACTTCCTACCTCACCACCTGTCCCTGGACCTGCCTGTTCACCCCAATCTTTGCTAATCTGCATGGAGACTGGTCCTAGGCTCCTGCTATCCCTGGGGCACTAAAGGGCTTAGCAACTTATGGCCTGTTTTGGGGCCTGCGTAACCTCCACCCCCTTCACACGCACATGGTTCTTATCTGTCTCTGTATCCACCACTGTGAACAGGATTTGATTCCTACCTGGCACCTAGAAAAGTGTGGGGCATATGGTAGACACCCAACAAATATTTGTGGAATGGAGGAATGTAGCCTAGATGCAGTGAGGGAGCCCAGTCTGCCCAAATTCTCAGTTTATACTGCAGAGTTTTGATTCCTCCCAATTAAATACAGACAGGCATACTTGAGCCCACAGCACAGTGGTTGGCACTGACCAATTGTTACCCAGAGTTAAATCACTCTGGGAGGGTGGCCAGTGTTGGAGGTAACAGAAACAGAGAACTTTCTGTTGGACTTGTTCATAAAAGAGCCATTTCTCTGGGCCTGTCAGCACTGCCCCTGTCTTGTGGCTTGTAACAGACTTCTCTGGGCAGTTGCGTTGCTCTCTTTTGGACAGGGCATGCTCCAGCTCTGATGCCCATCAAGAAAACTTCTCAGTGAGAGAAACTATTTGCACAGAGCTGCAATGTATGTGCATTTTGTTTCCTTCAAGCATTGGTCATCTTGTGCTTGAGTGCACAGATGAAAATTCCTTGGGAATAATATAATGTGCCAACACCATTTAAATAAAGGTCTCAGTGTTTGTAACTCACACAATCATAGATTGTTTTATCTTTCTCCTGAGTAAAAGTCTTGTTCTGCTGATGACTGGAGAGTAGTTTTGAAGGACTCTAAAGACAAATGAATAATGTTTTTTCTCTGTAGAATTTTAAAATGACCTTTTCCAATAAGCTGGAATGCTCTCAAATATGTATTGGTTAGGTAGTTAGGTGTTTCTGTTAGCAAAAATGAATAGCAGAGAGGGGCCCAGGTGGAATCCATGGCCTTCAGCAAACTTGCATTGTTTAGACTGTCGCCTTTTAAAAGTAAATACAACTTGGCACTGGCAAAGTTGAACCAACTTGTCATGCAAAATATTGAAATACAGTAGTTTGTACAAAATATTGTCAGCTCATTGCTGGGAGTTTGTCACCTAAGGTCAGGGATGGAAGCCAAAGGTTTTTATTCTTACCTTTTGTTAAGATACCATTTTGTTGTAGGGCTACTTTTCTTCTGGAAGAACTTTTGGGTCCAGTCCCTAAGATCTAGTCTGACTCTGCCAGTTGTCCAATCTCTAGAATCCTAAAAGCAAGAATTTGTGCATGAGTGAGAAAAGAGAAGGGACCTGCTTGAAGGGTATGGCAACATGGAACAGATTCCCTCTACTTGGCTTTTAAGCTTTGAAAAATGAGGGATTTTAGGGGGTACCCCCACCCACCTTCCCCCAGAAATTTGATTCTAAATTTAAACTGGAAAAGAAAACAAGAAGGTGGTATTAAAATGGTTCTAAGGTGTTAGAAAGGTGTTAAAAAGCCCATCAAGAAATGTGAATATTTCTAATTCTATTCTCGTGATTTTTGAGAAAATTTTGACATTTTAAAAATTTGAGTTTTTATAAAGATTTTCTGCATATCTGATTTGTAACCTATTACAACCAGTTGATCCTTGCTATCAAAATGTGTTCCATATACTACCAGCCTCACCAAATTCTGAGAGCTTGTTAGAAATGCCTCACTCCAGACCTTCTGAATCATAACAGGCATTTTAACAAGGTTCCCCAGGTAATGTACATGCACATTAAAGTTTGAGAAATACAGTTATGTATGTTTTTTTAACTTTATTTTGTATATTTAATAATTGAAAATATAAACAATTAACAACTAAAAAGAAAACAAAGTTGAGTAAAAACATATATTATACAATTAAATGTACTGGATACATATAACATTTTTTGTGAATCATACAATATGTTACACTATATATTTGGTTCATAGTAATGCAATCATACAGTATTTGACCTTTTGTGTCTGGCTTGCTTCACTCAACATAATGTCCTCCAGGTTCATTCATGTTGTCATATGCTTTATGACCTCATTTCTTCTTACACCTGCATAGTATTCCATCATGTGAATACACCAGTTTATCCATTTATCAGCTGATGGACACCTGGGTTGTTTCCAACATTTGGCAATCATGAATAATGCCACTATGAACATCAGTATGCAGATGTCTTTTCATGTCACTGCTCTCAGATTTTCTAGGTATATACCCAGTAGTGGTATTGCAGGGTCACATGGCCAGTCTATATTCAACTTCTTTAGGAACTGTCAAACAATCCTCCACAGTGGCTGTACCATTCTGCATTCCCCCAACAGTGAATAAGTGTTCCTATCTCTCCACATCCTCTCCAACACTTGTAATTCTCTGTCTTTTTAATAGTGGCCATTCTGATATGTGTGAAATGATATCTCATTGTAGTTTTGATTTGCATTTCCCTAATCATTAGTGATAAGCATTTCTTCATGTGTTTTCTTGACATTTGTATTTCTTTGGACAGATGTCTATTCAAATCTTTTGTCCATTTTTTAATTGGGTCGTTTGTCTTTTTATTGTTGAGTTGTAACATCTCTTTATATATCCTAGGTATTAAACTCATATCAGATATGTGATTTCCAAATATTTTCTTCCATTGAGTTGGCTGCCTTTTCATTTTTTTGGTGAAGTCCTGTGAGGTACAAAAATATTTAATTTTGAGGAGGTCCCATTTATCTATTTTTTCTTTTGTTGCACGTACTTTGGGTGTAAGGTCCAAGAAACAACCACCCACTATAAGGTCTTGAAGATGTTTATCAACATTTTCTTCTAGTAGTTTTATGGTCCTGGCTTTTATATTTAGGTCTTTGATCCATTTTGAATTGATTCTTGTATAGGGAGTGAGATAGGGGTACTCTTTCATTCTTTTGGTTATAGATATCCAGTTGTCCCAGCACCATTTGTTGAAATGGCTGTTTTGTCCCATTAACATTAACTTGGGAGTTTTGTCAAAAAACAATGCACTGTATAGGTGAGGAGTTCTGTATGTTTTTGTGCTAAAAATCTCACATGGATGCTAGTCACCATCTCTCAGAATCATTTAATAATCCAACTCATGGCTGAGATTTTTCTGTAAAAGGAGGCTATATCTCCATCAAAGGATTAAAAGGATGAGGTAGCATATAAAAATATCACTTAGCTTAAGTACATAATTAGTGTGTAGTAAATGTTTGCTGTCTCTGCTGCTTATTAATATTCTGTCTCTATAGAAATTTGGTGAAAATGTTACCCCAAAATCATGAATATATGTTTAAATTAATGATACATTGCTTCCTAATGATTTAAAAGTTAAATTGATATTTTAAATGGGCTATTATTTAGTAATAAAACTAAACGAACTATTATGAAAATGAATCAGGGGAATTGCATAGATTATATCTTTAAATATGAAACCCATATCTATCTCTTAGTTGGTTGAATGTCTACTGTAGTTATATCAAAGTGTAAGAATGCTTTTTTTGTGAGGAAATGAGTTAGTTTAAACTACTGATTGGACAAATTTTCTGAAAAAAAAAACAACAACCATCATTTACTGTGTGCTATCCCTACTGTTGTCACTTTACAGATGAGGAAATTGAGACACAGAAGCTGCCAGTCATTCAAAGTCACATGGCTAGTGGGTGGAGGAGCTGGGATTTGAACCCAGGCAGTCAGGTTTCAGTGTGCTCATCAATGCCTTCTGAATGCATCATTTTGAGTTGTTCCACATAGTGGTACAGGAGATCCCCAAGCCCAAGGATGTTTCTGTGATTTTTTGGCAGGAAGACTGGTGCCCCTATATGGGTGAGTTTTCAGATGCTGAACTGACAAAATTACAATGGCTTCCATTTATCTTTGGGCATGCAGTGTTCCTGGTTATGCAGCTCCTCAGCCAAGAGTCCTCCCTGCTTCTGGTGAAGGAGATGGAAGGCCTTCTCAAAAGTGCCAAGAGCAGAATTAGAATTTCAGTTTGGAAACGGTCCTTCAGGGAGCTGGGATTTTTTTCAAGATTCAGACATTTATCACATGGAGCAGGCAGGTTACAAAACACTGACCTGAAAAACAACACATCAGCTAGTAAGGCAGGGTCCAGGTCTGGATATTTCACTCTGATTAAAATATCCTTTTTTTTAAAAAGATACTTAGATTACATAAATGTTACAGAGACTATATAGGGGATTCTCATATGTCCCACTCCCCACACCTCCCACATTCTTCCATATTAGCAACATCTCTCATTAGTGTGGTTCATTCATTGCAATTGATGAATACATTTTGGAGCATTGGCATTAAGTATAGATTATAGTTTACATTGTAGTATACACTCTCTCCCACTCAATTCTGTAGGTTATGGCAAGATACACAATGGCCTGTATTTGTCATTGTAATGTCATTCAGGATGATTCCCAAGTCCCAGAAATGCCCCTACATTACACCTGCCTCCCCTTTCCCTTCCCTCAGCACCTCCAGTGGCCACTGCCTCCACAACAATGATATTTCTTCCATTGCTAGAATCACAATAAGTCTATAGTAGAATTCTAGTAAGTCTACTTTAGTCCACAGGTCATTCCCCAATCCTGAGGATTATGGGATGGTGATGCCCACTCCACCTCTAATTGAGGGGGGGGGCTTTGATCCCATATGACTGATGGATGGGGCTTTCTTGCTTGCTTGCAGTATTTAGATACTCTCAGCTCCTTGGTATGTTGGTTATCCTTCATCTCCTCCTTGTTAATTGTCCTGGGTAAATCCAGTGAACTGGAGAGTAGGTGTTGCAACTCTGTTGAGATTCAGGGCCCAGCTGAAGCATGGACAGCTCAAAGATTTAAGTTTCTTGGATGTATACCTACCAACTTTAGTACTAGTTATAAGTTCAAATAGAAGGATAGGGAAACCACAACTGAGTCCAACTCTGTCACACTGGGGAACATAAATTCCAAAGTAGGGCTCACTGGCAAGGGACCAAACTCCTGAGCTATGTACCCTGACCATAGTGTCTGGATGTCTCCAGAGCCATCAAGAGGCCTGCTATTTGGGGATAATATCTATTTTGGCTGTCGATGAGATACTGCTGAGTCATACATAAGCGTAACCTCTGGAATGACCTCCAGACTCACTCTGAAGTCTCTTAGCCATACAAACTCATTTGTCTTTACTTTTTCCTCCTTTTGGTCAAGGTCTTCTTTTTCCAGTTGCATTGCTTGTTGGTACTTGGTAGCAATTCCTTTGTGCCAGGGAAGCTCATCCCCAGGAATCATGTCCCATGCTGGAGGGAAGTTATTGCATTTATATGCTGAGGTTGGCTTAGAGATATGCCACATTTGAGTAACAAGGAGGTTCCCAGTAGGTAACTCTTAGGCACCCTTTAATACTAGGCTAAGCTTCAACTTCAAGAGCAAAGGCTTATAAGCATAGTCATCAATATAAAGGGCCCATCAATGGACCATCCTCCTTCACTAGTCATTGCCCCTGTACTTGAGGGATTGTTGCTGTTCCATTAGAGAATGTGGGAGAGCTCTCTAGGATAGGAATTTGATATTCTTTTGGTTATTCTGTGAATCTCCACCCACCCTGACAATGCCCTATGTACATCTGAACACATTTATATGCCTTATATGTATATCCAGGTGAATGTCCTCTCATGTATCCCCTATCACTGACACCTCACAGCAATGATCCTCCCATGCCACAGTTGCAACCCTTCTGTGATCCAAAACATCTTAAAAAATGAAGCCAATAAAATAGCCAAATACAATTAATAAGAAAATAAAATAATGATAGTTTTAAACATAAGAAATAAAGTACAAAAATTTTTTTAAAAAACTAAAAATAAAATTTAAAAATTAGGATATAAATAACGAAAAATATTAAATTTTTTTCAACATTTTGCTTTTCATCACTGTAAGATCTGTTGTCCTGTATGTACAGTGACATTTTTTCCCATTTCTTCCCCTAATGTCTTACTTTTTTTCATTTTGTCTTCAAAGAAGTTTTAGGTTACGGTAAATCACATATAGAATACAGGGGACTCCCATTTACCCAACATCCTCCCCCTTTCTCCCCTTCCCATATTAATAATCTTTTTATATGTAGATGATACATTTGTTACAACTGATATACAAATATTGAAATGTAGCTACTAACCATGGTCAATGGTTTACATTATGGTTTACATTTTGCACCATACACTTTCATAAATTTTTGATGAAATTTAACATGGCCTGTATCCATCATTGCAAGATCATGTAGAACACTTCTATTGCCCCCAAAGTACCCCCATTCCATCTTTTATATCCCTCCCTCCCCCTCCTTTTGGAGCCCATGGCGACCACCAGGTTTCACACCTTGAAGGACAAGATTCATAGTTACTTGCAACAACACTAGGTGCTTACACACTAGTCTGTCCTCCCCTATTAGGCACCACCTATGCTCTCAAAAGACTCCCACCTTTCCTTTTGAGAACATAGCGGGCCTCCCCAGGATGGAAGTCCAACTCCTTCCCGCTCTTTATGTGGGTCTCCACTCACTGATACAACACACTATGACAAAATGATCACTCACATACTCCCTAGAAGCCTTCCTCAGGTGCACCCTGTCCTGAATGCCCCTCCATCAAACAGCATAAACCATTATCCCTTCAGGGAGCTCTTGTTGCTTCAGATCCCTTCCTTTAATGTCTCCCATGACCTTCTGACATTACATTTTTTCAGGAATTTTTATAACAGGAAACCAGGTAATACAAGATGACTTTAGGATTCAAGTGTTTGTTCTGCTGATCTTGAAACCTCTTAATCCCATCTTGTCACCTTCCTCAATGGGAGAATATAGGTGGTAATGACTAAGCAATTTTAGAATTGTAAGGAGTAAAGGTTTAATGTTCCCTCCTGTTTTCTTAGATAACTCACAAACCAAATATTTGCATTTCAGGGTTGGGTAATGACATAACTTTCATTTGTTAGAAACCTTGTCAGTTTCTCATCTCCAGCCAGTCAATACACAGTCCCTGAAGGGTTTCTGCTGGCTGGGTATGTGCTGGGGCTGGGTGAGGACATGCATTTGATGGTAGGTGAGGAAGGGGGCTTCACAGGGTTGGATTCTCAGAGCCACCATAAAATGGCTTCTTGTAAGTTCCATGTGCCTTTAGGAAGAATGTTACTTCTGGTAGTTAGCTTTCTGATCAAGTATAATAAATCCTAGATGAAAAGAAAAGTTATATACATTCTTCAAGTTTTTATGATGATTAAAAATAGTAAAATTATTATCCAAGACCTTGAAAAAGGGGGTAATTGTTTTACAAATTGTCCCCATTATACCCATGACCTATGGAGGCAGTGTGTATGGGGGAGTGATTGAGGATGTGGACTTTCTGTCACTTATCATCCATGAGACTTGGAGAGGTATGAGAATGTGGGCTTTCTATCTCTTATCAGTCATGAGACTTTTGGAAACTTTCTTGCTCACCCTAGTCCTCAAACAGGTCTCCTAACTTGTTAATTGAGGATAATGATAATACTACCTTTGTCTTACAGTGCTCTTGAAAATTAAAGGAGCCTTTCTGCACAAATGTTAGCATAGTGTCTCACATACCAAACTATCAAACCCTTTTTAGGTGTATAGCATATACCTAGAATAATGCAAGTTGAGGAAGTGAAGCCAGGGTGGAAAGGAGACTTTCCACTGTATAACTTTTCCTACTTTTTGAATTTTACACAAAATGCAGGTATCTTCAATTTAAAAATAACTAAAATATTAGCATGCTATAAGCTCTATCTTAATACTAATTAGCCTTAAAGCTGATATAGTGACCATAATGTTAAATCTTTTACTCATTGTCTTTACTTTGTAATTTGGGTGCCCTTGATGACAGGAGGGAAGAATGATTTAGATAATAACTCTTGAACAAACTTGAATCTGATCCTTTCTTTTTCAATAAATTTTCCTGTAAAAGCCAGGCAATCTTCAAACTCATAGAGGAAAAATCTAGAATATAGGTAACCAAGGGATGGGGTGGGGATAGGGAACATGGAGTTAAGGCTTATAATGCACAGAGTTTCTATCTGGGATGATGGAAAAGTTTTGGTAACAGATGGTGGTGATGGTAGCACAGCATAGGGAACATAATAACCAACACTGAGTTATAGATTTGAATGTGGTTTAAAGGGGGAGATTTTAGGTTGTAAACATGGTAAAAAAAAAATTAAAACAAGCAGGCATTCTGTTGACATAGCATAATAGCTGGTACTTATATTTTTATTGAAGTTAGTGGTAGTTTCTTGTATTTAAAAGGATTTTCCCCATTTTATTAGCTAAAATAATTGTGACACAATTTGTTATGACATTTTTGTTTGGAATATAAGATCATTTCATTCCCAGGGCCCAGGCTGTGTGTGCAAGAGGAGTAAAAAGAATGGTGAGATGAGATGAGATTGGATTCATGAGCAGGTGGGACTTCAGCAGGCAGAAGGAGTAAGGATAGACTAGGACAGGTGGAGATCAGCCATTCCCATGATTTGGGGAATGGCTGCAGCATAATATGGTGTTAGAAGCCAATTTAACTATTAAAAGACTCAGTTCATAAGCTTTGACATACGTGTCATGTCATGTTATCTGTCTTTGCAGTCTCATATAAAACAATTCCAATGCCCTAAAAATGCTCTATAAAACTATACAACTGTACAGCACAAAGTGTAAACCATAATGTAAACTATAGACCTTGGTTAGTAGCAATGATTCAATATTGGTCTATCCATTATTGAGAAAATTACCCAACACATTTTATGATGCCAACCTCATCCTAATACCAAAGCCAGATAAAGACTCTACCAGAAAATAAAATTACAGACCAATCTCTCTAATGAAAATAGATGCAAAAATTCTAAACAAAATACATGCAAAATGAATCCAAAAGCATATCAAAAGACTTATACATCACAACCAAGTGGGATTTATTCCTGGTATGCAAGGCTGGTTCAACATAAGAAAATCAAGCAATATAATATACTACATGAACAAATTGAAGTAAAAGAACTACATTATCATCTCAATTGATGAAGAAAAGGCATTTGACAAAATACTTCAAAAGATAGGAATAGAAGGAAAATTCCTCAATATGATAAAAGGCACATATGAAAAACCCACAGCCAACATCATATTCAATGGGGAAAAGTTGAAAGCTTTCCTTATAAGATCAGAAACAAGACAAGTATGCCCAATGTCACCACTGTTATTCAACATTTTACCAGAAGTTCTAGCGAGAGCAATTAGACAAGAAAAAAAATTAAAGGCATCCAAATAGGAAAAGAGGAAATGAAACTCACAGTATTTGTGGATGACATGATCCTAGGTTTAGAAAAATCTGAAACATCTACAACAAAGCTACTTGAGCTAATAAATGAATTCAGCAAAGTGGCAGGATACAAGATCAACACAGAAAAATCAGAAATTTTTTTTTTACACTAGTACTGAACAATCTGAGGAGGAAATCAGGGGGAAATTCCATTTACAATAGCAACAAAAACACTCAAATACCTAGGAATCAATTTAATCAAAGAAATACAGGAACAGTACACAGAAATCTATAAAATATTGTTAAAAGAAACCAATGAAGACATAAACAAATAGAAAGGTATTCTGTTGCCATGAATTGGATGACTAAATATTGTGAAGATGTCAATCCTACCTAAGCAAATTTATAGATTCAATGCAGTACCAATCACAATTCCAACAGCTTACTTTACAGAAATAGAAAAGGCAATTGCCAAATTCATTTGGAAGGAAACATGCTCCTAAATAGCCAAAAAGCATTCTAAAAAAAAGAGAAACATGGAAGGAATTTCACTTCCTAACCTTGAAGCATATTACAAAGGTACAGTGGTCAAAACAGCATGGTACCAGCATAAAGATAGACACATCAATCAGTTTAACAGAATTGAGAGTCCAGAAATAAACCCTCACCTCTAGAGTCAACTGATATTTTTCAAACCTACCAAGTCCATGTTAAAGGGATAAAACAGTCCCTTCAACAAATGGTGCTGGGAGAACTGAATATCTATAACCAAAGGAAAGAAAGAGGACCCCTATCTCACCCCCTATACAAGAATCAACTCAAAATGGATCAAAGACCTAAATATAAAGGCCAGCACCCAATATTTAGTGAAATAACTTAAAGAACTTGTGGTAGGTGGTGGTTTCTTGGACCTTATACCCAAAGCATGTGCAACAAAAGAAAAAATACATAAATGGGACCTCCTCAAAATTAAACACTTTTGCATCTCACAGGACTTTGTTATGAAAGTGAAAAGGCAGCCTACTGATTGGGAGAAAATATTTGGTAACCACATATCTGATAGTGGCCTAATAACCAGTATATATAAAGAAATCCTGTACCTCAAAACTAAAAAGAAAAATAACCCATTTAAAAAATGGGCAAGTGATTTCAATAGACATTTGTCCATAGAA